>PITA01002476.1:0-104395 GCA_004023965.1 Spilogale gracilis
ACCATACACACAGGAATGTGTTTTTGTTGTATGTTGTACTATTTATTGAAGAACTTAGAATTATTGATACAGATGTCACTAGTTTGAAATGGAATAATTTGGACATGGGGCTAGACTTCTCACCCTCTCTCCTTTAATGCAAACAAGTATGTTGTTAGGCTTATAAAACAGATCTATGGGACAAATGATAAAACCTGATTATGAACACTTATTTTCTATTTACTAAAGCATATCACTTAAAGAGTAATATTTTTGCTAACCCAGTCCTGTTAGGATATTGCATGAAAGTTAAAGTCATAAAATTGCTTTTTAAAAAACAAATATCTTCTCATAGTAGCTACTCTGTATTAATTCCTGAGAATTCACTAGAGGATGTTTCTTTTCTCTAATATCTTTCTCACTGTCAGAATTCAGTTGTATTTTGGGCTGTGCCTAACTCACTATAAACACTGTTTATGCATCCTTGTCTTTCCTATTTACTTAGCAAATAAGAAAAAACAATTTAATGTATCATTGCTTAAGATGACTAAGAGAGGGGCCCTTGGGCAGCTCAGTCGGTTAAACATCTGCCTTCAGTTCAGGTCATGATCTCAGGGTCCTGGGACCAAGCCCTGCATCAGATTCCCTTCTCAGCATGGAGCCTGCTTCTCCCTCTCCCTCTGCCACTCCCCCTGCTTGTGCTTTCTCTGTCAAATACATAAAAATAAAACCTTTTAAAAAAGATCACTAAGGGACCTTATAATCTTAAAGTAGTAGTTGGAATTTTGGATTATGAATCTTTTCCACTCTTGAAATAACCTCTTGGAACACTGAAAAAATTAAAAAATGTAGTAAAAAAATGAAATAACCTCAAAGCCATTTGGCTATAATTTCTTGGTTTAGTTTTCTTATTTTAAAAAAAATTTTTGAGAGAGAGAGAGAGCATGCCAGCAAGGGGGTGGGGGCAGAGGGAGAAGGAGGGAGAGACTCTCAAGCAGGCTCCACACCCAGTGCAGAGTCCGATGCAAGGCTTGATCTCATGACCTGTGCCAAAATGAAGAGTCAGATGCTCAATTGTCTGAGCCGCCCAGGTGCCCCTTCCTAAGCTGTATTACTTTTTAAGCCACTTCTGAGATGACATGACACCAGTTGCTTTTCTATAGAAAGTGCTTTAGTATTTGTTGAATGGCTCAGTGGGCAAATCTGCAAAAATATTATGAGTGGTAAAAGCACAATGAACAGTTTTATAAGATAGTGTGGCATTTTACTGGGACAACGACTGTTATCTCAGCAGGTTTATCACCTTTTTAGTGCCTTAATGTCAACACAACCAAGACAGAACTGGAACTGATAATGGATTTATTAGACTAAATAGGAAATATGATTCAATCATGGGATTTGGGGGCAACATGCACCAAATAAAAATAAGCCTAAACAAATAAAGAGACCCTCCTCAGGCTCTTGGTCTTACGTGACTTTAGTCCCCACCAGTGTGCTGGAGCAAATGGATCCTGCTTGCCCTATTGTTTAGAAGGCAATTTAAAGAACCAGAAACAGCTTTGTGCATTAAAATAGACTCTGAGGCCCTTAACAGCTGCACTGGTTGTTTCTAGGACTCCTCCTGAGAGGACTCTTTGAGCCCAGTGGCTGATTATGGTCCCAACAGCTTGTAAATTCACTGAACATATGGCTGGGTAGTAGCATGCTAAGCTCATGCACTTTACCCTGCACCCTGCATGGCTGATCCATTAAGTGGGACACATCTTTCCCTTTCAGCAACTCAGCAAAACTATGGCTTCAAGGCTTCAAGTGCATCATGATAGTTCTCCTGGCTCCATGTGATTATGTTTTCATATTTTCATGCCTACTTAACATTTTATGGTGTTGCACAAAGCAACTAACTCAGAAAATTTGAAGAATGAGAACACACTGAAATTGATACCTGGATATTACACAGTGCCATATTGATGATGCAGCTGTAAGAGGTATTCTTCAACAGCTGGATCTCATTAGCCCAGATTTCTAAATCTGCAGATTAACTCTAGCAGTAGGACATATCAATAGGCTTCCTTTTGTTAAAAAAGAAACAACAACAACAATAATAACAACTGGTTAAACCCTTGACGTGGTTTATGCCTTCAGGAAGCCATGTATTTTTATTTGTTCAAGATCTTCCTATCAATGCGGTCTTTTCATTCATGGCTTGCTCTTGACTTCTCTTAGCAAATATCCTGGCAAACATTACACCTTAAGAAATTCCAACAAAGTACCCTAGAATCTTGGAACACTGAAAAAATAAAATAAATTTAAAGTAAAAAAAAGGAAATTCCAACAAAAATATGAATAAATATTCTTATATATGTTTAATTCTTCTTGACCTAGTAATACTTCTTTGTAGAATTTATCCTAAGGAATTAAACAGATGTGTCAAAGACTTATACACAAAGGTATTTATAGTGGTATTATAACAGTGAGATATTGGAAATAACAAATGTACAACTATAGGGAAATGGTTAGAATATTATATACTCATTTGTTGAAATAACATGCAACCATTACTAGTCATGGTTTTTAAAAAATTATTTATTTAAGAGAGAGAGTGAACGTGGGGAGGGGCAGAGGGAGAGGGAAACTCCAGCAGAATCCTCTCTGAGCTCAGAGAGGTGCATGGGGCTCAATCTCAAGATTCTCAGATCAAGACCTGAGCTAAAACCAAGAGTTGAATGTTTGTTTAATCAACTGCACCACCCAGGGCCCCCACGAGTCATGTTTTTTTTTCTTTTTCTTTTTTTATGATTTTTATTTATTTCACAGAGAGAGAAAGATCACACATAGGCAGAGAGGCAGACAGAGAGAGAGAGGAGGAAGCAGGCTCCCTGCTGAGCAGAGAGCCCAATGCGGGCCTCAATCCCAGGACCCTGAGATCATGATCTGAGCTGAAGTCAGAGGCTTTAACCCGCTTAACCACCCAGGTGCCCCACAAGTCATGTTTTTGAAGAAAAGTGAATTACATAGGAAAATATGCACAATATAATGTTAAGTGAAGGAAACACATGGAGAATAACACTAATCATCTCTGGATGGTACAATTATGGTCACCTTTATGATTTTTTTGTACTTTCAACAATTTCTGAAATGAACAAAAATTATTTTTATAATCATAAAAGAATAAAGAACCTATATATACATCATTACAGATCTCTGAAAGAAATCCCAACAAAACTGGGGCAGTTTTAGCACCTAGGTCTCAAAAAATGTTTGTGGAGTAGGTAGACAGATAGATAGGCAAGTTAATGAATGAATAAGAGTTGACACTTGTAGTTACCATTATCAAGTTTATATGACTCTAGAAATAACAAATGAAGATTTGTTAATTAAAAGGAGAAGACTCCAGACCAGCTAGCACTTTGAAGGATGGCATGGGAGGTACTGAAAGAGTCATAAAATAAGTAAGTGGCAGATGGCAGCTAAGGAGTTGTGGTCTGGCCTTGGGTCCACTGCTGCTCTTGTTGCCCTGCTATCAACATCATATTTCCTGTTGTTCTATGTATATACTTGAAATATATCTTGTGCCTGCTGTTTTCATCGGTCTCTATTCAGTTTGGCCATTGACTGAGCAAGTGTGAATGAAATCAAAGTCATGAGTTCATTTTCTATTTGAATCAGTAAATACTTTTCCATATGGGGAGAAGATATCCCAAGGCTAACTCTGGTCGGCCAACTCTCAGAGATGGGCTTATTAGACAAGCAGGAGTGTTTGGTAGATCAGAGCAACCTGCCTCTAACACTTGTGAGACCACTCAAAATGCCCCCATACAGAGGTTTGTGTGTTCTTGTGTTCTTGAGAGTAGTCAGTCCTCTGGAACAGGTGTGCTGTGTATAATGTCAGCTATTCAGAGAAGTAGTGGAAAACTTAGCGATGTCACAGTTTTTAATAACAAATTCACAAGCTCTTTATGGTAATTGTAAGTGGGACTGATTGACCTGCATTGTGTCCTACAAGGTCGTAATATCTTTTGGCTGTTTTGGTCAAATTGCTAAATAGGATCTGGGTCTGGCTTCTTTGCAAGTCCACCAGGAGACAATATCGAATGCATGAATGAAAACTAAATGTTTCCTCTCCAGCGCATTCCCTTATCTGTGCTGGAGCCTGCATCAAAGAACCATTAGACTTTTGCAAAGCATTCTATGGTCTCTGCTCTTGGTGGCTTATTAAATACTGTGTCCGTAATTGCAGTTACTCCTAAACCTCGGTGTGTGATAATAGTGCCTTGTTTGTATCTGCTGTCTCTTGATCCTGCTAAGTATTAGATTTACTGTTTGTCTTTTTCAACCTGAGTCCTTTCTCATCACTCATTTTCAAAAACATTCAGGGGTTGAGGAATTAACAATTTGGAGCCTAATTGTCTTTGGCCTGGAGGCCATAATCTCTACTGATAGGACAGACTCCCTAAATTGGTCAGCTGAATATTTTATTCCTCAGGTTTTTTAAGGATGAGGAAGAGAAAATTCTCTGAGTACTAACCATCTGCTGTAGTTTAGGCATTTCCCCATATGTTATCTGAGCTAATCCTCTCTAGAATCATATAAGGTAGTCATTATTACCCCGGTTTTGCAAATGAGGAAACTGTAGCTTTGATAGTTTATACAGCTGAATCATTATTTCGACACTGGTCTATCGGACTTCAAAGCCTGTGATTTTTTTGACTCAACGTACTGCCTCCCGGGGACAGCAGGGTTTCTTACACTGAAACTAACAACACAGCAGTCACCTAGCTTCCCCTCAGCTCCTGCCTTTCTCCTGTAACTGACTAGTTTCCATTCCACTTTGCTTGTGTTGCCTTGGCAAGATCTGTCCTTTGCAGCAAGACCAGAAAATTAAGCTTTGAACCACTAATGAGGAGAGCATGGATTCGAGCCATCTTTCCATCTTGTCCCCAAACCCAATTGCTGTTCGTGTTTTATATAGTTTCCAGTAACTCCTAACCCAATCCAAGAGGGTGCCTCATTGTTGCATAAATGACACTTGCTGGGTGCTCAGCACTTCAGAGCACGTTGGGTTCCATCATCCACTTGAAAGCCAAAGAGTTCTTCACTTGTAGGAACATAAAACCTGCTGTGGCAAAGGCACACATGGTCTTTTTGTGGGCCAGAGTGGTAAACAGAGTAATTGCAAAAAAAAAGTCTACCAAAGGAGGGTTGGTGTGTATTAGAATAGATCAGCGAGCAACAGGCCATTTGTGCTGAATGTAGAGGGTGAAAATAGAAGGGAATTTTCCAGAATATGGGAATGGAAAGGAATGATCATTAACCTCCAGACAACCAAGGGAAGCCAGCTGGGAGTTAATCTAAGACCGAAGGGGCATTAAAACCCAAGTGCAAGACATCATGGTATAGTAGCCGTCCTGTGGAGAGGAGAATGCTAGATTTCATCCTGGTTCCGAACATTATAGTTTCAGATTTGAATGAAAAATTTCATGGGCCTCTTGACATTAGCCTTTACACACTGAATTCAAATGCATCCTCAGGCCATCGGTTTACACATATCAAGAGGTTAACCTTCCAAGGTTGTTTTGGCACCAAATCTCAGACAGACTTGATCCATTCTGTATTGGTTTCTTCTTGCCTTCTTTGGTTGTCCACTCAGCAGCTTTCTAGGGAGATAATCTAGTTGAAGGCCTTAAGAGGTAAACTTTCCAGGAATCCACTGTGGAGACCAGGAGATTGAGGAAAGGGTTACAGGGAAACCTAGGGAGACTGAGCATATTTCCCAGGTTTCTTCCTTATTCTCTTCTTGAATTTCTGCTGCCAGGGTTGCCCAGAGGGAGCCTGGCCATAATTCCTGGCTGTCAACTGTCATTTTCTGTACCCACAGAAAGCAGGAGGAGACACTGCTTCCTCAGCTGGTCTCCTGGGACATGTTGGAGGCATCCTCTTAGCCACTGAGTTTCTTAGGAAAATGAGGATTTAAGAAGGTCAAGCTCAGAGGGGAAAAGTGGGCCCAGTGTGGAGAGCTTGGTTATGCCTTTCTTGCCACCTACCACTTTTTTCCTCTCCTTCCCTTCAAGTGTCTCACAATTGGTTCAGCGTTGTTATCAGCAAGTAGCTACGCATGACATAAGAAGCCAACTGAGAGGAAGGGGTACCACAGAGTTACAAAGGGGTACCACAGAGTGACAAAGAGTAACAAAGAAGTGGACTGGGAGGGGTAGTAGCAGAAATAACCACAAGATTAGTTACTTCCAAAGAAACAGTGTTTTTAATACCATGAAGTATAAAAGGAGACAAGCTGTAGAATCTAACTCAGGTTCCTACATTTTAGGCAAACTCACTACCTAAAATGTCTGATTCACACCAGGGAGGGCAGGATTCCTCACTTTATTATAGTCAGTCACTACAGTAAACAGTTAAAATGAACCACCTCCTTTCTCTAGTAGTGTACTATCCGATATGGTAGCTACTAGCTACTGAGCTTTAGAAATCGGGCTAGTTTGGATGGAGATGTTCTGTAAAGGTAAAATACACACCAGATTCAGAGATGTAGCATGAAAAGCATAGTGTAGTAATTTTTATATTGATTTCATATTGAAGTAATGTTTTAGATACATTGGGTAAAATGAAACATTAACATAAATTTTGCCTGGCTTTTTTCTTTACCTTTTAAATGTGGTTACTTGAACATTTAAAATTATATATGAGTTGCATGATATTTCTGTTGGATGATGCTGCTCTAGTGCATTCAAAAATAGGATCTGATTTTTTAGCATCATTTCAGTAGTACATTTCTTTTTTTTTTTTTAAGATTTGATTTATTCATTTGACAGAGAGGGAGATCACAAGTAGGCAGAGAGGCAGGCAGAGAGAGAGGAGGAAGCAGGTTCCCTGACGAGCAGAGAGCCCGATGTGGGCCTTGATCCCAGGACCCTGAGATCATGACCTGAGCCGAAAGCAGAGGCTTTAACCCACTGAGCCACCCAGGTGCCCAGTAGTACATTTCTTTAAGTAAGTATACCTGTACAGGAGAAACAGATTCATTGTAAAAAGAAAGATAGGAAGAAACAGAGATTTGCAGATGAGGAAATGGATTATAGAAGAAAGCACCCTACCTCAGTTCCTCTCAGCCTGGGATGAGGGGTAGTCAGCTGCCTGAAGCAAGTACTCTCATTCCCCTAGTTCCACCTGATTTCCTAGTTGGGGCACAGAGGAGGGAGGTAGAAGGCACTTGGAAACTTCCCTACCCTTACCATCTTAGCCATCAAGATGTGAAAGGGAGATAATGGCAATAGGATAGGAATTTTCCCTGGGCTCCTCTGGGCCACCATCTCTGGCTGAGAGAAGGAGGAGGCATGAGGCAAGCCCCTTCTTTACTCCCAGGGCCATCTGGTAGAGCTGCTGCTGCACCTCCTTCTGCCAACAGGCATAGATGAGTGGGTTGAGCAGGGAATTGCCAACACCGAGCAGCCACAGGTACCGTTCCAGCACCAGGTAGAGATAACACTTCTGGCAGGCCACCTGCACAATGCCAGTGATAAGGAAGGGGGTCCAGGACAGAGTGAAGCTCCCAATGAGAACAGCCACAGTGCGGACAGCCTTGAAGTCGCTGGTGATCCGTGGAGGCCGGTATGCCCCGGTCATGGCTCCTGCGTGTTCCATCTTTCGGATCTGCTGGCTGTGCATGGAGGCAATCTTGAGCATGTCGCAGTAGAAGAAGACAAAGAGGAGCAGGGCTGGGAAGAAGCCAACGCAGGAGAGGGTCAGCACAAAGCGTGGGTGAAACACAGTGAAGAAGCTGCAGGTACCATGGTAGGTAGTCTGCCGGAATGTGGGGACTCCAAGTGGGAGGAAGCCAATGAGGTAAGACACCATCCACAGCCCAGCAAGGCAGGCCCCAGCCATGAACCCATTCATGATCTGAAAGTAGCGGAGGGGCTGCTTGATGGCAAGGTACCTGTCAAAGGCAATCAGCATGACCGTGAGGACAGAGGCAGTGGCGGAAGAAGTAACAAATGCCATCCGAAGGCTGCACAGAGTCTTCTGTGTGGGCCGAGCCGGGCTGGAGAGCTGGTCTGTGACTAGGCCAGAGATGGCCACACCAAGCAAGGTGTCAGCCACTGCCAGATTCAAGGTGAAGCAGAGACCGACACCATCATTCTTGTGGATCAACAACAGCACAGCCACGGCCACTAGCACATTGACAGCAATAATGAGGGAGGCCAGGACAGCAAGGATCACTCCAAATGAGAAAGACGACTCCATGTCTTGAAGTGGTAGGATTTCCACTTACCAGGGCATGCCGTCTCTCCAGCTCCAATTTTCATGGGCTGGGGGAGGAAGTGTGGAGTTCAGAGTCACAGCTCAGCTCTGGCCACAACTGGCAGTACACGCTGGCAGCTTGCCATCTATGAGATCCTGCTGGTCCCTAGAATCTCCCTCTCTTTCAGTCCTCAGCCTCTTGCCTCTCTGCTCTCTGAAGGCAGTAATCCCAGTGCGGACCTCCCCCTGGGCTCTGAGCTAGTCCCTCCGCCTCCAACAACCGAGACAACCCCCGAGTACCTGGTGCATACTGTCTCGCCAGGCACTCTTCCTTCATTGATGCTTCAAGGACTTTATTTGGAGGCACTGGGGCACTCATCAGGTCTCCTGTCTGGCAGAAGATATGATTGACTCTAATCACACTTGTTCTTCCTGCATAGCTTGATATTAAACTTCCACTTCTTCTTTTCCTAGGCCTCAAGGACTAGTTTAATAGCTAATCTCAGCTTAATGAAGCATTTACTTAATAATGAATTCTCAGTCACTACTATTACTGCCTTCAATCAAGCAGGATGATCATAATCAGTTGAAGTGGGACGTGAGGACAGGCAGGCAATTTCAGGGCCCAGCATGCTTTCAGGGGAGTTATCACACATTTAAACTGTTTTTTTGTTTTTTAAAGCCTTTGTTTCCCAACACCTCGGATTCTAATTCTCTCAAATAGGGTGTGCTGTTCCCCTTTCTCATCCCTCAGAACTCAGCTGATTCAGGAGGGCAGGAAAACGAAAGGAGATAATTGTTAATGGCTGTTATTCAGTTTATTATTCTTTTTATTATGTTATGTTAGTCACAATACATTATTCAGTTTTGAATGGAGCCCACTCTCTGTCTAAAGCTGCTGTCTGGGGGTGCCTGGGTGGGTAGCTCATTCAGTTAAGCATCTGCCTTCCGCTTGGGTCATGATCCCAGGGTCCTGGGATCGAGTTCCATATGGGGCTGTCTGTTCAATGGGGAGCCTGCTTCTCCCTCTGCCTGTCACTGCCCCTGTTTGTGTGCTCCACTCTCATTGACAAATAAATAAAGTCTTAAAAAAGCTGCTGTCTGTTGGACATACTGAAAACATGTCTCTGATCATAAATAGTGGCTGCCAACCTTGCCCTTCTTGATCCTGTAGACCCAGGGTCTGAGACACGAGAAGAGGAGGTGGGCTACATTCTGGAAAGCATCTTTTCTCATGTATGGTTGTGGAATTTTCCATTTTCCATTGTGGATAGCATTAGGCTGAAGGGTGAGGGTATTGCTGAAGCAAGTGAGATGTGCTCAGGCAGGGCAGCTGTGTCGGTCACTCCTATTTTAGGTTGTATATCCATTTGTTCGGGTACATTAGAACTAACCTTTTGCCTGCTACTCTCGGATACCAAGAAGAGAGGGGTGGAGAGAAGAGTGGTTTGAAGTGTATTTACTCAGTTCAGGTGAGAGCACAAATGGGAAAGGTTAGTGTTTTAAGTGAGGGAGCGGAGAGCAAGGTACAGAGTTAGAGGCAAATATTATATTCCAGGATGTTTTGACAGTCTGAGAGGGCCTCTGACAGAAGTCTCTTCTAGAAAAGGAGCAGAAGGGCCATGGTATGGGGGCTCAGTATCCTAGTTGCCAGTTTGAGAACACTTATTCTTTGGTACCCTCACCCTCCATTAGGAAGCTGACTTCAGTTGCTTGGTTCCAGGACTGATTTCATGCCTGGATTGAAGGTTGTGTTCTTGTTTCCCTAGCTCTTGAGTCTGTGGAGTCAAGATGGTCCTTTGGAAGCCTATGCTCAAATTGGAGAGTGTATCAGAATCCCCTGAAGGGGGAATGTGCATGTTTGTGCCCATATTCTTGGGTCTCACTCAGAGTTTTGGATTATTTATGGCTGGAGAGGGCCTAAGAATCTGCATTTCTTTTTAAAATCAACATATAATGTATTATTTGCTTTAAGGGCACAAGTCTGTGATTCATCAGTCTTCCACAATTCACAACGCTCACCATAGCACATATTCTCCCCATTGTTCATCGCCCAGCCCCCCATCCTTCCCATCCCTCCCACCCTCTACCCTCCAGCAACCCTCAGTTTGTTTCCTGAAATTAAGAGTCTCTTTTGATTTGTCTCCCTCTCTGGTTTAATCTTGTTTCGTTTTTCCCTCCCTTCCCCTATGATCCTGTGTCTTCTCAAATTCCTCATATCAGTGAAATCGTATGATGATTGCCTTTCTCTGATCGACTTATTTTGCTTAGCACAATACTCTCTAGTTCCATCCATGTCATTGCAAATAGCAAGATTCCTTTTTTGGTGGCTGCATAATATTCCTGTGTGTGTGTGTGTGTGTGTGTGTGTGTGTGTGTGTGTGTGTGTCATTTTCTTTATCCATTCATCCGTTGATGGACATCTAGGCTCTTTCCATTGTTTGGGTCTTGTGGACATTGCTGCTATGAACGTTGGGGTGCACCTGCCCCTTAGGATCACTACATTTGTATCTTTGGGGTAAATACCCAGTGGTACAGTTGCTAGGTCATAGGGTAGCTCTATTTTCAACTTTTTGAGGAATCTCTATACTGTTTTCCAGAGTGATTGCACCAGCTTGCATTCTCACCAACAGTGTAGGAGGGTTCCCATTTCTCCACATCCTTGCCAACATTTGTCGCTTCCTGACTTGTTAATTTTAGCCATTTGACGGGTGTGAGGTGGTATCTCATGGAGGTTTTGATTTGTATTTCCCCGATACTGAGTGGTGTTGAGCACTTTTTCATGTGTCTATTGGCCATTTGGATGCCTTTGGAGAAATGTCTGTTCATATCTGCCTATTTCTTGATTGGATTATTTGTTCTTTGGTTGTTGAGTTTGGTAAGTTCTTTATACATTTGGATACTAGCCCTTTATCTGATATGTTATTGCAAATATCTTCTCCCATTCTATAGATTTTTTGTTTGGTTGACTGTTTCCTTTGCTGTGCAAAAGCTTTTTATCTTGATGAAGTCCCAATAGTTCATTTTTTCCCTTGCTTCCCTTGCCTTTGGCAATATTTCTAGGAAGAAGTTGCTGTGGTTGAGGTCAAAGAGGTTGCTGCCTGTGTTCTTCTCAAGGATTTTGATGGATTCCTGTCTCACATTTAGGTCTTTCATCCATTTTGAGTTTATATTTGTGTGTGGTATAAAGAAATGGTCCAGTTTCAATCTTCTGGATGTGGCTGTCCAATTTTCCCAACACCATTTTTTGAAGAGACTGTCTGTTTTCCATTGGACATTCTTTCCTGCTTTGTCGAAGATTAGTTGACCATAGAGTTGGTCCATTCCATTGATCTATGTGTCTATTTTTGTGCCAGTGCCATACTATCTTGATGATTACAGCTTTGAAATAGAGCTCGAAGTCCAGAATTGTGGTGCCACCAGCTTTGCTTTGCTCTTTCAGCTTTTCTCTGGCTATTCGGGGTCTTTTCTGGTTCCATACAAATTTTAGGATTACTTGTTCCAACTCTGTGAAAAAAGTTGATGGTATTTTGATAGGGATTGTATTAAATGTGTAGATTGCTCTAGGCGGCGTAAACATTTTCACAGTATTTGTTCTTCCAATCCATGAGCATGGAACGTTTTTCCATTTCTTTGTGTCTTCCTCAGTTTCTTTCAGGAGTATTCTGTAGTTTTCTGAGTACAGATTCTTTGCCCCTTTGGTTAGATTTATTCCTAGGTATCTTGTGGTTTTGCTGCAATTGTAAATGGGATTGACTCCTTAATTTTTCTTTCTTCTGTCTTGTTGTTGCTGTGTAGAAATGCAACTGATTTCTGTGCATTGATTTTATATCCTGCCATTTTACTGAATTCCTGTATGCGTTCTAGCAGTTTTGGAGTGGAGTCTTTGGGTTTTTCACATAAAGTATCATATCATCTGCGAAGACTGAGAATTTGACTACCTTGCTGATTTGGATGTCCTTTATTTCTTTTTGTTGTATGATTGCTGAGGCTAGGACTTCAGTACTGTGATGAATAGCAGTGGTGATAGTGGACATCCCTACCGTGTGTCTGACCACAGGGGAAAAGTTCTTAGGCTTTCCTCACTGAGAATGACATTCATTGTGGGTTTATCATAGATGGCTTTTATGATATTGAGGTATTTACCCTCTGTCCCTACACTGTGAAGAGTTTTAATTAAGAAAGGATGTTGTACTTCGTAAAATGCTTTTTCTGCATCTTTTGAGAGGATCATATGGTTCTAGCTCTTTTATTTATTTATTTATTTATTTATTTATTTATTTATTTAATTGTTACTAAAAATTTTTTTCCCAGTGTTCCAAGATTCATTCCCCATTCCCCACACCCAGTGCTCCACGCTTTAGGTGTCCCCAGTACCCACCACCAGGCTCTCCCATCCCTATACCCCCCTCCCTCCAAGTCCCTCAGTTTGTTTCTGTGTCCAAAGTCTCTGTTGTTTCATTTCCCTCCCTAGATTACCCTAGTTCCCATTTACTTTCCTTCTCCCACTGTACGTAGTGTATTACATTGATTGATTTGTGGATGTTGAACCAACTTTGCAACCCAGGAATAAATCCCACTTGGTTGTAGTGAATAATTCTTTTAATGTACTGTTGGATCCTATTGGCTAGTATTTCAGTGAGGACTTTTGTATCCATGTTCATCAGGGATATTGGTCTGTAATTCTCCTTTATGATGGGGTCTTTCTTTGGTTTTGGGAGCAAGGTAATGGTGGCCTCATAAAATGAATTTGCAAGTTTTCCTTCCATTTCTATTTTTTGGAACAGTTTTAGAAGAATAAGTATTAATTCTTCTTTAGATGCTTGGTAGAATTCCCCTGGGAAGCCATCTGGCCCTGGGCTCTTGTTTGATGGGAGATATTTGATTACTGCTTCAATTTACTTACTAGTTATGGGTCTGTTCAGCTTTTCTATTTCTTCCTGGTTCACTTTTGGTAGTTTATAAGTCCCTAGGAATGCATCCATTTCTTCCAGTTATCTAATTTCCTGGCATATAGTTGCTCATAATATGCTCTTATAATTATGTTTCTTTGATGTTGGTTGTGATTTCTCCTCTTTCATTCATGATTTTATCAATTTGGGTCCTTTCTCTTTTCTTTTTGATAAATATGGTCAAGGATTTATTAGTTTTATTAATTCTTTCAAAGAACCAAGCCCTAGTTTCATCGATTTGTTCTACTGTTCTTTTAGTGTCTATTTCATTGATTTCTGCTCTGATTTATTATTTGTCTTCTCCTGCTGGGTTTAGGCTTTCTTTGCTGTTCTTTCTCCAGCCCATTTAGGTGTATTCATAGGTTGTGTATTTGAGACCTTGTTTCTTGAGAAAGGCTTGTATTGTTATATACTTTCCTCTCAGAACCGTATTTGCTGCATCCCAAAGCTTTTGAACAGTTGTGTTTTCATTTTCATTTGTTTCCAAGATTTTTTAAAAAGATTTTATTTATTATTTGACAGAGAGAGAGATCACAAGTAGGCAGAGAGGCAGGCAGAGAGAGAGGAGGAAGCAGGCTCCCTGCTGAGCAGAGAGCCCTATGCAGGCCTCGATCCCAGAACCCTGAGATCATGACCTGAGCCGAAGGCAGAGGCTTTAACCCACTGAGCCACCCAGGCACCCTGTTTCCAAGATTTTTAAAAGTTTTCTTTAATTTCCTGATTGACCCATTCATTTTTTAATAGGATGCTGTTTAGCCTCCTCGTATTTGCGTTCTTTCCAACTTTCCTCTTGTGGTTGAGTTCTAGTTTCAAAGCATTGTGGTCTGAAAATATGCAGGGAATGGTCCCAATCCTTTGGTACTGGTTGAGACCTGATTTGCGACCCAGGATGTGATCTATTCTGGAGAACATTCCATGTGCACTAGAGAAGAATGTGTGTTCTCTTGCTTTGGGATG
Organism: Spilogale gracilis; assembly: GCA_004023965.1. Classification (NCBI taxonomy): domain Eukaryota; kingdom Metazoa; phylum Chordata; class Mammalia; order Carnivora; family Mephitidae; genus Spilogale; species Spilogale gracilis. Next base: position 14,142 of record PITA01002476.1, read on the forward strand.
GAATGTTCTGAATATATCTGTGATGTCCATCTGGTCCAGTGTGTCATTTAAAGCCTTTATTTCCTTTTTGATCTTTTGCTTAGATGATTGGTCCATTTCAGTGGGGGGGGTGTTAAGGTCCACTACTATTATTTATTATTGCCAATGTGTTTCTTTGATTTTGTTATTATTTGATTTATTATAATTGACTGCTTCCATGTTAGGGGCATAGATATTTAAAATTGTTAGATCTTCTTGTTGGATAGACCCTTTAAGTATGATATACTGTCCTTCCTCATCTCTTATTATAGTCTTTGGTTTAAAATCTAATTTGTCTGATATAAGGATTGCCATCCCAACTTTCTTTTGTTGTCTATTAGCATGGTAATTGTCTTCCACCCTCTCACTTTAAATCTGGAGGTGTCTTTGGGTCTAAAATAGGTCTCTTGCAGACAGCATATCAATGGGCCTTGTTTATTTATCCAGTCTGATACCCTGTGTCTTTTGATTGGAGCATTTAGCAACCATTTACATTCAAGGTAACTATTGAAAGATATGAATTTAGTGCTATTGTAGTACCGTTGGTGACTGTTACTATATATTGTCTGTGTTCCTTTCTGGTCTATGTTACTTTTAAGCTCTCTTTTTGCTTGAAGGACCACTTTCGAAAGTTCCTGTAGGGCTGTTTTGGTGTTTGCAAATTCTTTTAGTTTTTGTTTGTCCTGGAAGCTTTTTATCTCTCCTTCTATTTCATTTTCTTTTCCTTTTTCAAAAATATTTGTAATACTTTATTTTAAATAACATTATAAACATTACATATGGATACCAATAACAACTTGTCATATATATATATATATATATATATATATATATGACACATATGACACAAATGTAAACATATAATGTATAATTTGCTTCAGGGGTACAGGTCTGTGAATCATCAGTCCTACACAATTCACGGCACTCACCATAGCACATACCCTCCCCAGTGTCCATAACCCAGCCACCCTATCCCTCCCCACCACGCCCCCACCAACCAAGATTGGACTAGGGATGGAAACAAACTGTAACAGACTCTTAATCTCTCCTTCTATTTTGTGACAGCCTAGGTGGATATAGTATTCTTGGTTGTATATTTTTCTCATTTAGTGCCATGAATATATCATGCTAGTCCTTTCTGGTCTGCAGGTCTCTGTGGATGGGTCTCCTGCCAATCTAATGTTTCTACTGTTGTAAGTTACAGACCTCTTGTCCTGAGCTGCTTTCAGGATTTTCTCTTTGTCTTTGAGACTTGTAAGTTTTACTATTAGATGATGAGGTGTTGACCTATTTTTATTGATTTTTGAGGGGGGTTCTCTGTGCCTCCTAGATTTTGATGCTTGTTTTCTTCCCCAAATTAAGGAAGTTCTCTGCTATAATTTGTTCCAATATACCTTCTTCCCCCCTCTCTCTCTGCTATAGTTTGTTCCAATATAACTTCTGCCCCTTCTCTCTTTCTTCTTCTTCTTCTGGAATCCCAATTATTGTAATATTGTTTCATCTTATGGTATCACTTATCTCTCAAATTATCTCCTCATAAGCCAATAGTTGTTTATCTTTTTTTCTCAGCTTTTTTATTCTCCATCATTTGGTCTTCTGTATCACTAATTCTCTCTTCTGCCTCATTTATCCTAGCAGTTAGAGCCTCCATTTTTTATTGCACCTCATTAATAGCCTTTTTTATTTCAACTTGGTTAGATTTTAGTTCTTTTATTTCTCCAGAAAGGGATTCTCTAGTATCCTCTATGCCCTTTTTAAGTCCAGCTAGTATCTTTGTAATCATCCTTCTGAACTCTACTTCTGACATCTTACTAATGTCTGTATTGATTAGGTCCCTGGCAGTCAGTACTACCTCTTGTTCTTTTTTATGAGGTGAGTTTTTCGTTTTGTCATTTTTTCCAGAGAATAATAAATGAATGAGAGAACAAAATGCTAAAAGGGTAACAATGACCCCAGAAAAATATACACTGAACAAAACAGAAGAGACCCAAAACTGGGGGGGAAAGAAAGGAAAACAAATAAACAAAAAAGAATATGATCAGGCTAGCGAATAGAACAGAGCCACACACTAGATTTTAGGTGTATTTTGGTCTGTTAGAAGAAACTGCCTCCCAAAATTTTAAAGAAAGAATTTATATATATAAAAAGAATTTATATATATAAAGGTAAGTACGATGAAGGGAAGGAATGTGACTGTAAAGATGAAAATTAAAAAAGATTAGAAAAGGAATTGATAAGAAGTTGGCTGAAAAGAAAGAGAAAAATTAAAAAACAAAAACAAAAACAAAAGGAGAGAATGTGATCAGGTGGGAGACTAGAACAAAGCCATACACTGGATCATTAGATTTAGGGTATATTTTGGTCTGTTAGAAGAAACTGTATCCCAAAATTTTAAGTAAAGGAAAACACACACACACACACACACACACACACACACACACACACTAAGATTACTATAATGAAGAGGTAGAATATGAATATAAAAATGAAAATTGAAAAAGATTTTTAAAAAGAAATTGATAAAATTAGATATTGGTTGAAAAAGGAAAGGAGAAAAAATAGAAAAAGAAAAATTTTAAAAATTTTAAAAAATTAACTTTGAGGCAAAGGAGACAAAAGCGAAAATGAACTTCTGGGACTTCATCAAAATAAAAAGCTTCTATATAGCAAAGGAAACAATCAACAAAACAAAGAGGCAACCCACAGAATGGGAGAAGATATTTGCAAATGACACTACAGACAAAGGGCTGGTATCTAAGATCTATAAGGAACTACTCAAACTCAACACCCAAAAAGAAGATGAACACATCAAAAAATGGGCAAGAGACATGAAGAGGCACTTCTCTGTAGAAGATATACAAACGGCTAACAGACACATGAAAAAATGTTCAGCGTCACTAGCTATCAGGGAAATCCAAATCAAAACCACTGTGAGATACCACCTTACACCAGTCAGAATGGCCAAAATTAACAAGACAGAAAACAACAAGTGTTGGAGAGGCTGTGGAGAAAGGGGAACCCTCTTACACTGTTGGTGGGAATGTAAACTGGTGCAGCCGCTTCGTAAAACAGTGTGGAGATTCCTTAAAAAATTAAAAATAGAGCTACCCTATGACCCTGCAATTGCACTACTGGGCATTTACCCCAAAGATACAGATGTAGTGAAAAGAAGGGCCATATGCACCCCAATGTTCATCGCAGCAATGGCCACAATCGCCAAACTGTGGAAGGAGCCAAGGTGCCCATCAACAGATGAATGGATAAAGAAGATGTGGTACATATATACAATGGAATACTATGCCTCAGTCAGAAAGGATGAATATCCAACTTTTGTAGCAACATGGACTGGACTGGAAGAGATTATGCTGAGTGAAAAAAGCCAAGAAGAGAAAGTCAAGTATCACATGGTTTCACTTACTTGCGGTGCATGAGGGGTAACCTGGAGGACAGTGGGAGAAGGAAAGTAAATGGGAAGTAGGGTAATCTAGGGAGGGAAATGAAACAACAGAGACTTTGGACACAGAAACAAACTGAGGGACTTGGAGGGAGGGGGTGGAGGGATGGGAGAGCCTGGTGGTGGGTACTGGGGACACCTAAAGCGTGGAGCACTGGGTGTGGGGAATGGGGAATGAATCTTGGAACACTGGAAAAAAAATTTTAGTAATAAAAAAAAAAAAGAAGTCCAAAACTGGACTGAACAGGACTCAAATCAAGGTGCTGGTATGGCTGGATTCCTTTGGGAGTCCAGGGAAGAAGTTTCCTTGCTTTTTTAGCTTTTAGAGGCTGCATGCATGCCTTGGCTCATGGCATATCACTCTAACCTCTTTTTCCATAGTCACATCTCCTCTGACCCCCTGCCTCCCTCTTTTAAGGACCCTTGTGATTATATTGAGTCTACCTGGATGATCCATGATATCCTCCACATGTCAAGATCCTTAACTCAATCATATGCAAGATGACTTTTGCTAGTTTTGGGGATTAGGACATGTACATCTTTTGGGGGGCATTTTTCTGCCTACCACATCTGTCTTCTCTGCTGCTCATGTCTTCTCCCTCCACCCCTGAGAGATGTTCTTCTTGGTGTAATCTTCCTTTGTCTATGTCCTAGAAATTTATTTATTTTAGCCATCAACACTCTCTTATTTTCTGTCTTGTCCTTTCAGGCATCCACAAGCTGATTTAAACTAATCTCATCAGCTTTGGGTGATAGTGAACTCCTTGTCATTGGAAGTATGTAAGCAGAGCCTGAATGCTCATCTGTCCAGAGGGCCTTAGAGGGAATTCTTGGGGTGGTGTAAAACATCTGCAAAACATTGTTATTCCCATTGAGTTGGCTTTCAGTCCCTATACACCTGTTTTTGATGGGTGCCTGGGGGATCTTTTCCCCCCATTAACCCCCTCCCTTCTTTCTTAGCTATCCCCACTCTGTATCCTCTTTGGGCTTTTCTGTCCCATTTCTCATACTACCACATCAACTCAGCTCTATGTCCTATGGCTGTGCCCATGCCAGGGGATCAAAACCACAGAGAACATGGTTCCTTCCTGGAAGGCCAGTGGCTGATCCTCACAGTCCTGAGGCTGAGGGTTCTCAGAGTCTCCAGAGTGGAGCACTGACAAGGTAAACAAACTGGGGTTGACAAAGGGGAGGAAGGTAAAGGATGAGAGGGCTTATTCTTCTGGTCAGACTATCCCATAACCAATGCATTAAATGCTGTGCAGTGGGCTGTTACCAAGGATGCAGTGGGGTCTTCATCCACCCTGAGGGCATGGGACCAAGGACCAGAGGCTTCACCTGGAGTGGGAGTGGAGGAGTAGCCAGGCTTCAGCAGAGGCCACCTTCAGAGCCAGGCCTCTGGGAGAAGAGCTCCCAGAGGAAGATATCCAAGAGAAGTCACATCTGATTCCTTGTTGTGCCTAGACCAGCCATCTGCCTCTATGGTTTATCTGCATCTTGCCCAAGGACAAAGGCAGCAGTGACATTTAATATCTTTTCGTTAATAACTAGAGTGGTACCTCTGTTGCTATTAGATATTCTGCAGTGGTATGAAAAGAATGGGATAGACTTATATGTCCTGACAGAGACCTCCAAAGCATATTGTTGATTGATAAGTCAAGCCACACATCAGTTATGTGGAGTCTGGACCCACTTACGAAAATAAAACCCCAAACACCAGTTTTGTGTGTGTGGAAAACAATGTATAGAAATCACAATAAATGCATGTTAACAGAGAGGGAATGACTGAGGACGGGACTGGGGTTGGAGTTGGGGTTCGGAGAGTGACCGTCACAATTTACTTTGAATACTTCTGACTTGTTACATATTTTCATAGCGAGTATGTAGTCATATAATTTCAAAAGGAAAAAATCTTAACCTCCTCCCCATTCCAGCTCAGGCACCACTTTGCTAAGGCCCTTTTCAGACCACACAAAAATGTATGTGGCACACACATTTTATATATGAATATATATAGTTACGTATTTGCTTTTGCTCATATTGTTGTTACCTGCCTGTGCTGTAGTTGTAGAAGGAGGTTGCATGCAGATTGGGAGAAGTGGCAGGGTAAAACGGGGTGGGAAAAATCAGTATTTGAGGCTTTAGTCTCCTCTTGGAGTGGAGGGCACTTTGAGGAAACAGCCATAGATTTTTGGGATTTCTGAGCCTCCTTGCAGCCATGATACCAGCTAACATTTATGGGGCCTTTGCTTTTCTTTGAATATTTTATTTATTTTTTTACAAGAGAGAGCAGGGGGGAAAGCAGAGGGAGAAAGACAAACAGGCTCTGCTCCCAGCATGGAGCCAGATGCATGGCTCAGTCCCATGACCCTGAGATCATATCCAGAATCGAAATCAAGAATCGGACACTCAACTGACTGAGCCCCCCAAGTGCCCCTTATGGGGCCTTTAAATGGTAATTTCTGTGCTAAATATACAACATATTCTCCTTTTATCCTCACAGAATTTCAATAAGAGGGTGACTTATTTGCCCAAGGCCGCACAGCTCATAAGCAGCAGCTGTTGGAAACAGTCAGATGAGAAGCCTGTGTGGAATAGCCACCAAGAATTTGTCTTGGGTCTTATCAACCATGGAGACTACATGTTGTCCCCTTTTCTTGCCATTTTGTGCCTCTGTGCCTTTGCCCATCCTATGACCTCTGGCCTTCAAGCTGACATGTCTATGCTTTGGGTTTTTCCATTGGTGCTTGAGCTGAACTTAACTAGAAGACCCTCCCATCTTCTTTGGTTAGCAAAGCCCAGTGACTGTGTAAAATGAGGATTATTTTTTACCCTGAGTCCAAGGAAATCTAGGGCTCTGGACTTACGTATACCTCTCCATTTATCTTCCCACTCCTGCTTTCCATTCTTGCTGTACTTCTTTCATTTAGCACTTTATTATCTTTCTTTTTAAAATATTTTATTTATTTGAGAGAGATAGCAAACATGAGTGGAGTAGGGGCAGAGGGAGAGGAAGAAGCAGACTCCCCACTGAGCAGGGAGCCTGAGGCTGGGTTCCATCCTAGGACCCTGAGATCATGACCTGATCCGAAGGCAGATGCTTAACCAACTGAGCCACCCAGGTGTCCCTAGAACTTTATTATCTTTCATCTGCACTGTGGTCTTAGCCTCCTAACTACTCATCCGTCTTTCTCCATGTTAACTTCCCCTTCCAGCGTGTTCAAGGAGTTCCTGCCCTGAGCTCACTACTATGCTCAGAGCTTTTCATACATTCGAGTGTATGACACCTCGTGAGCTCGGTGGTATTCTCCTCAGCTTACAAGAGGAGAAGCTGAGGCTTGGAAATGCTAAGGGGCCTGCCTGAGATTACCCAGCTAGGAAGTGGCGGCAGAGCTGGGAGTGGCATTCAGTTCTCATCACTTCTCATTCACTAGCATTTTGCTCCTCCATGCTGCAGAATCCTGGGTGTTATAGGCTGAAGAATGACCCCCAAAGATGTCCATGTCTGAATTCCTGGAACCTGTGAATATCTTGCCTTAATGTCAAAAGGGACTTGCTGTTGTGATTAAGTAAGGATCTTGAGATGGGGTAATTATCCTGGAGTTTCTCAGTGAGCCCAATGATATAATCCCAAGGGTCCTTAAAAGAGGAAGGCAGGAGATCAGTGAGTAATACTGGGAAGGATGGATACAAGAGTTTGGAGTTATATCAGGAAGGGGTCATAACTCAAAAATTGCAAGAGGCCTCTAGAAGCTAGAGAAGGCAAGGGGACAGATTCTCCTCTAAAATCCCCAGAAGGAACCAGAATTGCTGATGCTTTTTTTTTCCTTAAGATTTCATTTATTTACTTGACTCAGAAGAGAGAGAGAGAGAATAAGCAAGGAGGGTATCAGGCAAAGGGAGAGGGAGAAGCAGGCTCTCCCCTGAGCAGGGAGTTTCAATCCCATGACGATGGGATCATGACCCAAGGCGAAGGCAGACTCTTAACCTGCTGAGCCACCCAGGTGCCCTTCTGCTGATGCTTTGACGTGAAATCTATTTCAGACCTTTGACCTTGAGAACTGTAAGATAATAAATTCATGTTGTTTTAAGTGGTAGGTTTGTGGTTATTTGTTATATCAGCAATAGGAAACTCATACATTGAACTAAATTGTTAATATGAGGAGACAGTTCAAAAACTGGGTCCTGGTTATATTGTGTTTGGCAGTGCCTGCTGCCTGAGAGACATTTGATTGTGTGATACGATGCAGGTTCCTACTTACCTGGAAAGAGCAGCTTGCTGGATTGAGGTGCCAAATGCCAATGACCATGAAGCCCAGCAGAGGGCAGGCACTCTGCAAGGAGAAAGCAATCCTTGGAAAGCTTTGCTCTTGGCTAGCTATATGCGTAGTAAGGGTCTTTAAAAGGAAGAAAGAAAACGAGATGGGACCAGGGAGGGAGACAAACCATAAGAGACTCAATCTCAGGAAACAAATTGAGGGTTGCTGAGGGGTGGGGGGGATAGAATGGCTGGGTGATGGACATTGGGCAGGGTATGTGCTATAGTGAGTGCTATGAACTGTGTAAGACTGATAATTCACAGACCTGTACCCCTGAAGCAAATAATATATGTTGATTTTAAAAAATGAAAAAAAAATAAAAGGAAGAAAGATCCTTCTAGGCATTTCTCGGTTACTCTGATCTTGTTGAATCCTAGCTATGCCTTCATGCAGGCCAGAGGGGCACAGCGAGTATAGAGAGAGATGTTTTCATTTGCCACCCAGGGCTCAGAAGTTCCTTGCTCCTTTTATTTTATATTGTTGGGACTAGAGCATGGAAAGCCTTCCCTCCCCTGCAGATTAGGAGTTGAGTAATGAAGTACAAATACTTTTGGTTCATTCCCATGGCTTGTGCAGTGGGGGTGGGGTGAGGGGAGAAAGTATACATTCAGTTAACATTTCTTGCTTTTTTCATTGAAAGTCTTTTTTTGAAGGCTATTCAGGGTGCACTTCAAGAGAAAGACTGCACTCAAGGGGCCATTCTAGCCTAGTTTTATATTGCAGCCCTCTGGCTCTCAGATGGCCGTTTCTAGCTTCTTCCCGAGCAAGTTCTGGGGGTAAGATTTGGTGGCTGCAGAAGGGGTGGAGGGATTGTAACAATGGCTGGAGGTATTTGGAATCTGAGACCGTAATTATTAATGTTAGTAACACCTCTTATCACATACACTTTCTATGCATGAACTCCTTTAATCCTCACAATATGCCCATGAGGTGATATTATCACCAATGCACATAGAAGTTAATTGAAGCTAATTAAACCCCCTGAAGTTCCACAGCTATCATGTGGTGGAACTGGGATTTGTACCCAGGCCTGCCAAGTCTCAGAGTCTGTATTCATCTAACTATGCCAGCTGGTCTCTCCAGAATTGAAATGTTGTTACACAAATTTAAGTTGCTGACCAGAGGCAGAGTGAAAGCCATATGTCATCATCCTATGGCTTTGCAAACTTGTGCCCAGTCTTGTGACAGATGCCAGCATCCACTGTGCACAGGAAAAATGCAGCCAGCTTACCTGCAATGTTACTGGGCCCTGAGCCACGACACAGGCCTGTCCTGTGTCACATAACTGAGGGCTTTGCCTGCTTTTCAGTTTGTCCCTCTGATCACCCATCTGCTCTAGTCTCTACAAGCATGTGTCTCAGTTGTCTGGCTTCTCTGCTGCATGGCCGTCTACCCCTTTCCCTAATCTGTGGACTGTCTCCTACCCTCCGGATCCGTGTTTCAGCTGGCACTTGTGCTAACTGGCTTCTTCCCCTTGGTCTCAATATGTCATCCTATGTTGTGACTCAGCAACAGAACACCCTAGAAAAAGTCTGACTCAAAACAGCAAGAATCACTGAGAGGGGGTAAAAGCAAGGAATATTCTGGAGACTAGAGGGTAGGACACTCACTAGTCATTGGCTTGGAGATTGACTGCTTCAGTGCCACTGTGATGACGTTTTAGGAACTCCTGCTCTAGACAGGCTCCTATCATCCCTCAAAAATACTTTTCTATTCAGCTCCAGTTCCATTCGCCCACCTCTACTCCTCATCCCACCTGGTCTGATGATCCCCTTCAGTTCAGTTCTGCTCACATGATCCTTAGGCATCTATGCCAATGGGGACTTAACATCATGAATTTAGAGTAAATATGATTTGTCATTACAGGTGGTCTCCCATGGGAATCAGAGCCATCTACTGTCCCAGCAATTTCTTCTTTACTCTCTTCTCTTCTTCCCTGAAACTATATTCTGTTTTTAAAGTCAGCTCATCATAACCCTTTAGCCACTTCTGGATTTTGTGTTGCATGAGGTTTGGAAAGCTACTGCTTTGGCTTGGGCACTGGAGAAAAGTTGAACAACAACAACCAGGTGATAAAAGGACATCTGCTGTATATCTTCTAGATGGCATGTTCACCCCAGAAGTGACTTGCCCTCAAGAGTTTGAGATTCTCTGTCCAGCTCCTCAAGATTATACCTAAGAGTCAGATTGTTGGGACCAAGCAGCTGTGCTGAGCCTTGGAGGAGCCAGCAGGGGTGTGATATGCTTCCAATTGACCCATATCTGACTCACAGCTCATACCAGTTCTCCTGCAACAGTTCTTACTAAGCTTTGCAAATTCTCTGAATTATCTGTGGATGAGAGTATTCACAAATAATGCTTAGATACTCTAAGGAAGTGGTCCTTAGCTGTTGTTTATTGAACCATGGAACCATTTTGGAATCTGTTAGAAGCTATGGACCTTCTCCTTAGAAATGTACATGTTCATGTAACATACACATCATACAAACAAATAGAACTGTTGGGGTGCCTGGGTGGCTCAGTCGGTTAGGCAGATGCCTTCAGCTTACATCATGATCCCGGGGTCCTGGGATCAAGCCCTGCTCAGCGGGGAGCCTGCTTCTCCCTTTGCCCCACCCCTGCCGCCACTCATGCTCTGTCTCTCACTCTCTCCAAATAAGTAAACAAATAAAATCAATCTTAAAAAAAAAACCCAGAACTGTGACTGAATGAGATGCATTTTTATAGACACTCCAGGAGCACAATTATTAGGACTTGGTGATTGGATAGATATCTTTGGGTGAGGAACAGGGAAGACTGAAATATGAAACCCGTTTTGTACCTGGACAAGCAGAAAAATGGTGATAGCATTGCTTTAAATAGGGAAGTCAGGATGGAAAGTTGTTTTGGGTTGTGGTGTGGTGGGAAGTGAAGAAATGAAATTGGCTGGACCTATTGTTTGGCCTTACCTTGAATGTGAAGATTCCGTTTGACTTCCTTAGCATTGCCCAGAGAGTCTAGACCTGAACTCTCCATACAGTGAGTGCTAAATCAGTGTTACTGGTGGAGATCTAATAGCCACCTTGAATAGCAAACCCTGGTTCTCCTCTCAGACACTAAGTTCAGAGGGTACCCTGGATCCTCATCACCTTTCCACTTAGACTGGTGGAAGTATCTAGGCATCATCTTACCTACCAGTTACTACCAACTGGAAGCACATTGATGGAGATGTCCCAAGTAGCCTGGGATGGTTGTCAGTTCTCCCAGGTTCAGAATATCTCTGAAGAACCTACTATCTAGATAGCAGTCTCCCCATGTCCTCCTCCAATTAAATTGTTCTTCTCTTTGGTTGGTCTTAATCTCCTCTTCCGCTTCAGCCTCCTTTTGAACCTTCCTGATTACCAAGACCCAGGTGTAGCCCTGCTTTTCTCATTTTGCAGTTGCCTGAAGAATCCAACCAGATAATGCTGCTAGTTTACCACTTTGCAGTGGCTACTTCAATTCTACAGCTAAGCAACCTGATTCCCAGAAGCAGATAAAACGCGTATGCAATCTGTCACTGTTTAGTTTTCATTGCCAAGATAATTTCACAAAGTTAATGAATAGCTGGGTTGGACTGGGGGAGGGCCACGAACACAGAATGAATGAAGAGAACTGTCACTGGTGGGGAGTCTCTTGGTTTTGGCAGGACATGGGTAGATGTTGAGTCATTGAGGGTACAGTTGTCATCATCACCATCATTTTTTTAAAGATTTTATTTATTTATTTGATACACAGAGAGATCACAGATAGGCAGAGAGGCAGGCAGAGAAGAAGGGGGAAGCAGGTTCCCTGCTGAGCAGAGAGCCTCATGCAGGGCTCCATCCCAAGACCTTGAGATCATGACCTGAGCTGAAGGCAGAGGCTTAACCCTCTGAGCCACCCAGGCGCTCCTATCATCACCATCATTATCAAAGTACTTCATGAAGTGCCTAATTTCTGGGGCTCTGAGACTACACAGCTCTGGAACTTCACTTTTAGACCATGCATGGCTTAATACCAGTTATTGATGATGACACATGCAAGATGGATTCAAAACTTCAATATGGCTTTAATCACACTTTATATGCCACCATCTCTTATCTATAGAAGAGATTTCCCGGCTATCTCTGGAGTCAAGTCTACCAAGCAAATATATCTTGTCTTCTCAAAGATATTAGTTCCCTTAGGCAGAGAACATCACCTTACATTCCTGTCTACAGACATGCCATACAGGACATATATACATGCTCAGTAAGGACTGATTGAATCAACCAGACCTGATAGGTAGAGGCAGTGTACTTCCTTTGAATTAACTAATTAACTACTTTGAATCTCATTTTCTTCCTCTGTAAAATGAGGAGGGTAATTGTATGTATAGACTCCATGAGGGTGCTTGTCAGGATGCAAGGCCAGTACATGTGAATTGCTTAGCACACAATCTGGCATCTGCTCAGTTATTAGCTGTTTCACTATTTCTGCCTCCTGCTTAAGTATAAGCGAGACAGTGGAGAAAGTGGGCGAGGGTAACAGCTCTTAACACAAATCTGGATATTCAATTCAGCCTATGGAGGCACACTGGCCAGTTGCCTATGCATTTGAATTTGAGGGAGAATAAAAGATTGACTCTCGAGGCGCCTGGGTGGCTCAGTTGGTTAAGCGACTGCCTTCCGCTCAGGTCATGCTCCCGGAGACCTGCTGGGCAGGAAGCCTGCTTCTCCCTCGCTCACTCCCCCTGCGTGTGTTCCCTCTATGGCTGTGTTTCTCTCTGTCAAATAAATAAATAAAATCTTAAAAAAAAAAGATATCTCACTTATCTTCTTATTCCTGAACAGGATGCTTTGATGGGTGTGTGTGTGCGTGAGCAATTGGCTGGGAGGGAAGCCCGAGTAGGCATCTGCATCGAGAGCAAAGGCTGGGACTAAAGTCGCCACAACGGGCACCCTTTTCAGTCTTTATTCAGCAAACATTTATAGGTTGCCCAATCAATGCCAGGCGTGGTCCAGCAGCTGAGGGTCCTGTAACAAACCCGGCTGACACCTGTGTCCCCGTTTCACAGAGAAGCGAACCAAATGACTACACAAAAAACCCTCCGGTAAAGCAAAGGAGGCGGAGGAAGCAAAGTGCTTTTCCGCGCTAGTGCGTAAGCGCTGCGCTCTGGCGTGGCCAACCTCTTCCGGCGCGACGAGCTCCGCGGAGTCCAATGGGAGCGTGGCGTCAGGGCTGCGCAGGCGCGGTGCAGACTCTCCCGGAAGTCAATGTCTCGGTGCTGAGCGCGAACTTGAGAAGATGAAGTAAGGCCTCAGTTTACCTCTGAAGAAATAGGGACGGGCTGCGGGAGGTGGCCCACCAGGGCTTGGGTGGTAGAGCGTCTGCCAGGCCGAGGGGCAGGAGAGGCGCTGAGACTAAAAAACTAGTCCCTTAGTATTGCTCTCCCTTACCTCTGTCCAGGCCGCTCTTAACGGCCGCTTTTCTGCCCTCCCTCTGCAGCCCTTTAACTAAAGTGAAGCTGATCAACGAGCTGAATGAGCGTGAGGTCCAGCTTGGGGTGGCAGATAAGGTGTCCTGGCACTCCGAGTACAAGGACAGCGCCTGGATCTTCCTGGGTGAGGTCCACATCTTTTTCCCGCGCTGCTCCTCCTCCTTTCCTGGCCTGCTTCCTAATCTTTCAGCATTCCCGCCTTTCATTCCTCCCAGCATTCACCACGCACTTTTATTTCCTTCTGCTGGCTGCCCTATAAATCCGTTTTCCGTATCTCTTTTCTCTCCCATTTCTAGTTTGCTGTCCCTGTCACATCAGTGCCCATGATAGTTACCCTTTGCCATTCGCTGTGTAAGAGTCTTGCCACTTGGTTTCTTGGTTTCAGAGACCGTTATCATACCGCCGCCCACTGTTACATAGCTGAGGAAACTGAGGTGCAAGAAAGTTAATGGACTTCCTTAAGGTCACATGGCCAGTAAGTGGGACAGCCAGAACTATGGGATTCTAGAACTCACAGTAATAGGCACAATCCCGTATTGTTACTAGTCCTCTGCCCTTTCCCCTTCCCTCAGAATTCATTTTTCTCGTCTAATTAGCTCCTGCCTTCTGTCCATGGCCATATTGTCATCTCTATATTGATTTTGTGTCACTTCCAGTAATATGACAGTTTGTTCAGAGAAATTATTGCCCCAGATATTGTGCTAAGCACTTTACATCCATTGTTTTATTTAATTCTCACAGCAGTTCTGTGAAGTAAGTACTAATGTTCCCATTTTATAGGTGAGGAAGGAAAGATTTGCAGGGGAATTTATTTCCTATGAAATGCTGAACAGTTGTCTATAAAGACAACTAAGGATTATAAAATCCTTAGTCTATGTGAGGTGAGGTTAATATTTTCATATTCAAACTGATTTTTGGATCTTAGCTGTGAATTTGTGGGTAAAGAGCAGGTGCATTTAAGATATGTTTGTGGAAGCAGAGTTTTATGCTGGAAACTATTTGCTTTGTCCCTAAGATTTTGGGTGTGAGGAGTATTTGGTTAGTGATAACACTGACTTTTCCACAAAGTTAATCACTGCTTTTGCTGCACTAGTGCTGCACCTTACATATGCTTCTGTCATATCATGAGACTGTAAGTTCTTTGAGGGCAGGCTCTGTGGCTTACTCTTCTTTGCATTCACCAGTGCTGGGCCTAGTGCGTGGTAGGCTTGTAGATGCTGGGTAAATGTTAAATGTGTTTTTCTCTTCTAGGAGGGCTTCCTTATGAACTGACTGAAGGGGACATCATCTGTGTGTTCTCACAGTAAGTCCTTTTTTATTTCCTACCTTCTGGGTCATCAGGGTATGCTTCCATAATGCATTTTATGGTCACAAAATCCATTTATTTTATTCTAGGCTGACTGGCCTCCCTGCATGAGGAGAGCTGGAGCTTTTGCTGTAGTCTAGATCAACCCCAGGACATGATTGTAGAATTCTTCCAATATGGAAAATCCAAGAATTTGATTTAGGAGGCTGTCTTGGGGATTCTGGTCTGTTTCTATTGCCTTTTCAATGAGGCTTATTCAGCCTGGGCCTACACTGGAACTCACAGGAAGCAACCATGTTGGGCTCCATGGGCTTCTGCAAACTAAGGGTAATCCATGATCGTAGGGCCCTTTGGCCTACATCTTTGTGGTGTTGTAGGATTAGGGCAAAGCACAGAGGAATGGGAGAAAAAGGTTTGGGCAGTAGTTTGTTTTCTTTGTTTATAGATGAATGTAAGGTTAATGAGCAGCCATTATCTCTTTACCCAGAAGCTGAGAATTACAGGCTGATGAGGAGCAAGAATGAAGAGGTGAACCTTATGTTCTTCATTCTGCTGTGATGAAAGCAGCAGCACTGGGTGGGAGAGCGTCTTGGCAGCTTGCAGAAGTAGTGGCAGCTGGTAGGAGAGGGGCTAGGCACAACCCAGAGCTATACAGAGTGGTTGGACAGCCCATAAGGCCAGAGGGGCCCTGAGGACAGAGGACTGTTGTGGAGAAGTTGGACAGCATGTACAGGTAGAGGACTATGACAGAAGGGTTTGGGGAAGCAAACAGCCAGCACACCATGGGAGAGACATTGCCATGGCTGGGGATGATTGGGCTGTTGGATAGGAAGAGAACCCTCACTGAGTGGTTGGGCAGCATAAAGGGGAGAGGGCCATGGGAAAGAAATTGGGCAATACACATGAGAAGGCCCTGAGAGAGGGTGTCAGCAGCCCACACTGGCAAAGAGCCCGGAGAGGGGCAGAGGCTGTTTCCTCCTACTTCTGGGCAGTGGGAAGTTCACAGCAGGTACAGCCTATAATTTCCACCCCTTATGATACCTCTTCTGGTCCACCCTTCTGTCTGGGGGCTTTTTTTGTCTTATTTGCATTGAGTGATGATCCGTTGGTGTGTTTGTTTATTCTCATTCTCTATTCTGGCTGTACACATTACTCTCCATGAAGATTGCCTTTGCCATTGGTAACAGTGGTTTTCACAAGTTTTCTGATTATCAAGGTAATGTACAATTATTACAGAACATTTGGCAAAAAGGAAAAGCATAAAGAAGAAACTAGAATGTACTTTAAAGAAAAACTGTTAACGTTTTGGTGTATTTATCATCTTTTTTTAAAATGTTGAGCATATTTGCTGTTATAAATTGTATTGCAATATATATTGTAGTACATACATCCTTTGTATGCATTCCTGATAGTTTTCATAGTGAAATTACTAGATCAGTATGTTAGCGTTCTTAAGATGTTTTATAAATATTGCCAAATGGCTCTCTGAGAAGGTTGTACCAGTTTCTACTCTCACTAGAATGTCCATGTTTCTGAATCCTAATTGGCAGTGGTTATTTTTAAAAAAATATTTGTCATATGGTTTCTCATTATGAGTTTACTTTCCCTTTATTTAATCATCAGTGAGGTAGAACATCTTTTAATAGATTTACATGCCATTATTTCTTGTTTAAGTTGTCTTTTCGTATTCCTTGCTTGCTTTCTTCTATTGGTGTGTTCCTCATTTTCTTAGTGATTTTACAAAAGCTCTTAATGGTTTTAACTCTGTTATACCACTTGTCATGTATTGTGTTACTGTGGACTTATTTTACTTAATTTGATGTGTTACGCTATATTGCCATCATTATTATTTCTTGATGCTCAGATTGTCCTGATTTGGTCCGTAGGAGTCCATTTAAATGAGTTCCTATATTCTCTTTTCTTTTACTCTTTATTTCAAAATAATTTCAGGTTTAATATAGGAAAGTTATAAAGTAGTGTAAGGAATACCTGTTTCCCCTTCCCTTAGATTCCCCAGATGTTAACATTTTACTACATTTGTTTTGTCATTATTTCTCCTCATGTGTACCTGTTATTTTGTTTGGAACTATTTGAGAGGCACTTGCAGACATGATTGCCATTTATCCCTAAATTCTTCAATATGTATTTCCCCCCAAAACAAGGGTATTCTCTTGTTTAACCTCAGTGTGGCGATCAAATTTAGGAAGTTAACACTGATAAAATTACTATCTAATCCATAGACTTTATTCAGTTCACCAGTTGTTGTTATAATGTTCTTTATATCAAAAGGAAAAAAATTGCTTTGTGGTCCTTTATCTGTGATATGAGTTGTAAACATTTTCTCTTAGTTTGTCATTTGTCTTTTGACTTTGTCGTGATTTTTTTTACTGTGCAAAATTAAAAAAATATTCATTCATATGTTTAAATTATATGGTAAAATTGACTTTTTAGGGAGTGTACTTTCCTGTGAGCTTTAATACATTTATAGATTTGTATAGTCACCCTCACAGTTAGGATGGACAATTCCATTACCCCAAAAACTCCTCTGTGCTGACCTTGTATAGTCTCACGCTCTAGTGTTTTATATGGTCAGATTTATCAGTTTTTGTTGTTGTTGTTGCTTTTGGATTTTGAGTCATCGTTAGTATTTTTCCCCACCCACCCATCTGTGTTCTCGTCTAGTACTTGTATGGTTTCATCTTTATGCACTGAAATCTCTGCTCCATTTAGAGTTACTCTGTTGTATAGTATGAGACATGGATCCAATTTCATGTTTTTTTCAGTGGCTATCCAGTTGTCCCAACATTCGTAAAAAAGTCCGTATTTTCCCCCAGGAAATTGGGATGTCACCCATATCATATTACTAATTTTTCTATATATAGTTAAGTCTCTTTCGTGGCTTTCTGTTCTATTGGTCTGTCTGTCTCTTCATGTTCCAGTACCACACTAATTAGTCATCAAATTTTTTCAGTGTGTTTAATATCTGCGAGAGTTACTCCCCCTCATTGTTCTTTTTTAAAGATTTTACATCTATTCTTACATGTTCATTTTTCCTTGAGAATTTTAGAATCAACTTATCCAGCTCCAGGAAAGTGGAACAACTTATACTACATTAAATTTAAATATTAGCTTAGGGGAAGATGTTGCTCTCTTTATGATATTGAGTCATTCTATCCAAAAACAAAGGAGGTTTTTATATTTGTTCAAAATTATGTGTGTCTTTCAGTTTAAAAAATTTTTCTCTGTATAGACTTTGTACATTGCTTGTTGTTAAGTTTATTTCTAAGTATTTTATCTTTTTTATTGCTAATACAAATGGCATTTCTCTTTGGTTATATATTCTGATTATTGTTTGTAAGAGAGTGATTTATTTTTTTAACTTTATATCCTGACCTTACTGAATTATTATACTCCTTGTTTTTATCACTGATTTTCTTGGGTTTTCTATACATATATAAATATATACATAAATAAATCTTCGAATAGAGTTATTTTCACTTTTTCATTTTTTTCACGTGTTTTCTCCTGTCTTATTGCATTGTCTAATTAAACGATGTTAAATAGTTCCTGACCTTAGTTGAATCAGCTCTAATATGGGTTTTCCCTGCTATCCGAAGGTAGACTGTTCTGTGAAAGCTTTCTAAGCTAAAATGGCATAAAGTGATGAAGCAGTTATCATATCATACAAGTGAAAAATCCTCTTCAGCCTTCTTTCGGTTAGTGAAAACAGGTACTAATGTAGGTCTTTTTAAAAAGTGAAGTGGCCTAAAGTGAACATTCAGGTAGTGGGGGAAACCTGCATTTTTTGTTATGTAAGGTGCTGGATATCTGATCGAGATGCATGTATATGATCATGTTATTAAGTATCCATCGATTCCTATTTTATTTTTATGACTTAACTTTTTAGTTTATGAATCTTTACTTTATCTGGAATTTAACTCTGTATAAGGAGTAAGGTAGACTTTTTTTCTATTTTCCATTAATTTCTGCTCTTATCTTTATTAACTCCCATCTGCTTTCCTTCGACTTGTTTTCTTTTATATTCATTCTGCATTTTTAACAGTAAAATTCTTTAAGATTACAGATATTTCTGAGTGTGGTTTTAGCTACATCCCATAAGTTTTGGTATATGTTCTTCTCATTTTTGTTACTTTTAAGTAGTCTGCCGTTGATTTTTTTTTTATTTCACTTTCATCCAGTTGTTAGCTAGGAGAGTAGGTTTCAAGTTTTAGTTAGTAGCATATTTATTTTTTGTTTAAAATATGATTTCCAGCTGTATAGCATTGTGATTGAAGAACATGTTCTGTTCTGATTTTGGAGGTTATTGAAGTTTATTCTATAACCAATTTTAATACATGTTTCATGGATTCTTCAGAAGAAATTGTCCTCTTTTCATAAGATTCAAATACATATATCCAGTAGTCTGACATTAATATTTGTTAACAACATAATTATTATATTATGTTTACTTATGGGTTATATAATTATATATTGATATTAATTCCTCTAACCTTATTTTTTCAACTTTATGTGTTATAAACTTAAGCATATGTTAAAATATCTCATTACTTTTGTTATTTTTTCTTTGTATTTTTAATAGTTTCTTTAAATTTTTGATTTGTGAGCTTATGCATAAGGTTTCATGACTTATCTTTGAAATATATTAGGACCTTTTTCAGTGTAAAAGAACTCTCTTAGTCTTATTTAAATATTTTTTTGCTTGAATTCATCATTGATCTTAATATTGCCACCCATAATTTTTGTAATTGGGTGTTCCTGCTCTGTCCTTGTCTAATTTTTATTTTTAAAAATTTTTTTAAAAGATTTTATTTACTTGACAGAGAGAAACACAGCCAGAGAGGGAACACAAGCAGGGGGAGTGAGAGAGGGAGAAGCAGGCTTCCCGCTGAGCAGGGAGCCCAATGTGGGACTAGATCCCAGGTCTCCGGGATCATGACCTGAGCCGAAGACAGTTGCTCAACCAACTGAGCCACCCAGGCGCCCTAATTTTTATTTTTAACCTTTTTATGTTATCTTGTTCTAGATGTGTCTACTGTTCAGATTATATTATTTGAATTTTGTTTTGTTATTCAATCTGAAAGTTTTGGCCTTTTAAATCAATAGTGTCTTATTCTTTTATAAAATGAATAGATATGGGGAGATTGTTAACATTAATCTGGTGCGGGACAAGAAGACTGGGAAATCCAAAGGATTCTGTTTCCTTTGCTATGAAGACCAGAGGAGCACAATTCTGGCTGTTGACAATTTTAATGGGATCAAGGTGAGTTCACTAAACAGGATTTGGCTGGACTTTTCCATTTGTAAGGGTTTGGTTTAATTTCCCACCTGATTGCCACAGGTATAAGGACAGTACTGGTCACCTGGATGTGTTGAGAGGGTTGCCGAGGTGTGGGGACATACTGACCAGGAAATGATCCCAGGAAATATTTTCATTGGCATATGACCCTGCTAACACTTGTTCCTTTTCCTCATGTTTATTTTCCTAGGAGCATAGGTACCATGCCCCCCACTCCTAGCCAAGCCTCTGGTTTCTCACTTTTCCATTCTCATGCCCCATTCTAATCTCTGATGTATTGGGCAACAAAGAGACTAGCAAGTGCTGCTCTTCCATGCTATGCTCTGTCAGGGGATTTGGGGCTCTCTTGTGGCTTCATGCTCTAAGACAGAGCTTTGTGGGTCTGTCATATATTTCCACTGACTTAGCATAACTGGGCCCTGGAAATTCTCTAGTTAAAGTCTGATGACAAATTCTACAATAGTAACTCATTCTGAAGTTGTTTCTCCTCTGTTCCCTCTCACTCCACCCTTGGCCTGAGAGAAGGTGATGGGCAAGAAGGCTTATCTATGCTCTACCTGGTTCTTCTGCTTATTTAGGAAAAGCACTATAGTTGGATAAGCATTGTCATAGGTTGGGGGGGTGACTTTTGGCTTGGAAAGTTTGTGACTGATTGCACCAGTATGGAACAGCTGGAGACTCCAGGACAGTGTGGAACAGGGTGGTACTAGGCTTAATTTTTTTAAGAGAGCCAGCAGTCAAATGGAGTCACCATAAAAGGGAGGTATTCAAAAATGTTTTCAAAAGGGAAATAGGAAAGATGACCGACTGCTCAGGCTTAAAGGTAAGAATAAAAATCTCTTGTGTGGGAACAATAAAAGCCAGACTTTTAAAATTTTGGATGATTTTGCCTGTAGAATGGGTTTGCATCTGTCTAATTTTTTAAGATTTTATTTATTTATTTGAGAGAGAGAGGAGGAGCAAGGGGAGGGGCAGAGGGAGAGGGAGAAGCAGACCACCTACTGAGCAGGGAGCCTGCCATTGGACTCCATCCAGGGAGTCCGGGATCATGACCTGTGCCAAAGGCAGACACTCAACTGACCGAGCCACAGGCACTGTGCCTGAATGTTTTTAAGTGAGGGGTTAATTTTTGTTGTTCACTCAGAGAGTTGTGATTCACAGCAAAAATATCAGTGTGAGCCAGTTGTTCCAGTATGGTGGAGGTAGAGCATGGTGTGAGGGCTTAAGAAGAAAGATCTTTTCCCCCTTCCCAGCTATTGGTCTGCCTTCGCCTCATCCTAATTGCTGTATCAAGAAAATAGCTGCAGCACTGCATTTGATTTCAGGAATTCTTTCTAGCTGCCAGGCCACAGTATGTTTTACTGTGAATTAAGGTTATTGATTGAGAGTAATTCATTGTTTCTGCATGTAAATTCTCAGTTTTCCCTGCTGTTTGTGCTTTGGGGCAGTACTGCCCAGCCTTTTTTCACCTAATGGCACACGTAGAACATGAAGGTATTGTGTAACACACTGGGATAAACTGAAGAGACTGCCTGGTACAAGATCCTCAGTGACTCCAGCTGCCCCAGGCCCCAGCTGGCTGCCCCAAGGGCTGAGGAAATTATTAGCTAGGTCTGTGTGCTGGGACATACCAGTTGGGCAGGTCTGCTTTAGAGATTTCCCCAGAAACAGAATTATCAGTAAGGTAAAGGGAGTGGTTCAAAGGCATGGTGTTCTGCAGCTGGGTTCAGATAGTTCACTGGGAGGGCCATCTCTGCTGAAGCATTGCCTGTCTGTCTTAGATCAAAGGACGAACTATCCGAGTGGATCATGTGTCTAACTATCGAGCTCCTAAGGACTCAGAAGAAACAGATGATGTGACCAAAGAACTCCAGGAGAAGGGCTGTGGGGCTCGCACCCCGTCAGTGAGTTCAGCTGAGGGTTCTGAAGATGACAAACCCACAAAAAAACACAAGAAAGGTAAAGTGTTAAGATCCAAGAGAGGATTCTCGGTAGTCTTAGTATTTGCACTTCCCAGCATTCACTGAGAGTAGATAATCAGTTCTTAAGTATGAAGGGTTAAGGTATGGGAACCTACTTTAATTGGAAAAGGAAAGGTATCAGTAGAAGACTAATGGGCTGAATTCTGTCTCCTCAAATTCTTATGTTGACGTGCTAATCCCCCAGTACCTCAGAATGGTACTGTATTTGGAGGCAGGGTCTTTAGAAAGGCAATTAAGGGTGAGAATTGCCTTATACAGCTACTTGACATATCAAGGGGAACAGACATCCAAGTTGGCTTCTTGGAGACACTTTCTGGAAGTGTAGATTATGACTGCTTCACCCTGCTGCCAAAGGTGCTTTCCTTTTGCATACCCTCCCCCTCCTCCATCTTCCTTTCCTTATTGGTTGTGCTCCTTTTTCCTCCAGACAAAAAGGAAAAAAAGAGAAGAAAGAAAGACAAAGAGAAGACTGACCGGGAGGTACAGGCAGAGCAGCCAGCCTCTTCTTCACCACCCAGGAACAAGATGGTAAAGGAAAAGGAGGACCCTGACCCTAAAAAGCACAGCAACAAGAACTCAGAGAGGGGTCCGAAGTCAGAGCCTAGAGAGTTGCGAAAGCACCACCCCAGCTCTCCTGAGGTCAGGGCGACCTGCCGTGGTGGAGCAGAGGACAGAGAGAGGGAGCCGAAGAAAGAGAAACTGGAGAAGCTGAAGCGTGAACATCGGTCCTCAATCAGGAGGGAAGAAAGAGAAGAAAAGAACAGAGATAGAGACAGAGGTCGAAGCTCAGACACATATTCCAGTTGGCCCAATGGGCGTTCTGAGGGCCGTAGTCAGAGAAGTAGAAGTAGGAGCCGAGAGAGGTCGTATAGGCATAAGAGTGCCTGGCACTCGAGGGACCGGGAGTCCTCTAACCCCAGTGACCGCAGACACCGCTGAAGCTGCGGCCTGTCTGACCGCCTGATAGAACTGAAGAGGAACGTGATCTTTAAAATACAGTCATATTCACTTATGCTTTTACTGTTATTGTAAGTAAAATCCCTTGAGTATCAGAGTCATTGAGAACTGTAGTTTTAACAGCCACATAGCCTAGATCTTTGAGTGAAATCTTTTGTTCCTGGGAATATGCTCAGTACTTACCGGAGGAGGTATCCTAAATTTGGTTTCATAAATGTGGCCCTTGAATTTACGACCCCCATGTATGATGAAATTGCCGGGAAAGGGGAAATAGCAGGCAATTCTAGAAAACTAGTCTTTGTGCTCGGGGTGTAGGTGACCTTTCCAGTTGACAGGTACATCCATAGCGCAGGGAAGGGTGGTTTAACTAGGTCTCACAGCTTGATGTGAGTGCGGTAGTGATTCTTAACACCAGGCCACTTCCTCTGCACCCCACTGTCCTTTAAAAAAAGTTTTTTTTTTAAAGATTTTATTTATTTGACAGAGAGAAACACAGCCAGAGAGGGAACACAAGCAGAGGGACTGAGAGAGGGAGAAGCAGGCTTCCTGCTGAGCAGGGAGCCTGATGTGGGACTTGATCCCAGGTCTCCCAGATCATGACCTGAGCCGAAGGCAGTCGCCCAACGAACTGAGCCACCCAGGTGCCCCTAAAAAAAGTTTTTTTAATGTGTCTTTCTTAACGTCCACAGACGTCCTTGCTATTTATTTATTTATTTTTATGGAGGTGAAATTCACATAACATCAAATTAACCATTTTAAAGGGAACAATTCAGTGGCATTTGGTACATTTATGGTGTACCAAACCACCACCCTTGTGTAGTTCTAAAACATTTCTAGCTCCCCAGCATGCAACCTTGTGCTCATGAAGCAGTTATTCTTCATTCCCTCCTCCTTGTCCCTGTCATCTGTGAATCTGCTTTCTGTTTCTCTGCAACTACCTATTTGGACATTTTATGTAAGTGGAATCATACAAGTTATGGCCGTTTGCGTCTGGGGTCACTTGTGTGTTTTTGAGGTTCATCCATGTAGCATGGATCAATACTTTGTTCCTTTTTATTTTCTTAAAGATTTTAAAAAATCTGTTTACTTGTCAGAGAGCACAAGCAGAGGGAGTGGCAGGCAGAGGGAGAGGGAGAAGCAGGCTCCCCGCTGAGCAAGACTCAACCCTAGAATCCTGGGATCATGACCTGAGCTGAAGGCGGACGCTTAATCAACTGAGCTACCCAGGCATCCCAGTACTTTGTTCCTTTTTATGGCTGAATAATATCCCATTGTGTGGATAGAGCACATTTTGTTTATCCATTTCTCAGTGGATGGACATTGGGGTTGTTTCTGCCTTTTGGTTAGCCAGCTCCCTTTCCACGTTTGAGACATACCAGGCTACTTGTGGACTGAGTTTCCTTTTTGCTGAGATGGGAACACTTTTGCCAGCTTCATTGCTTATCCTCTGGTCTCCTTGGCAGTTTTTTCTCATCTAGAGAATCTTGTCCTTTTATCAATCAATCACTCCCAATCATGAGTTAGGGAGGAATCAGTTCTCAGGACCTTGCTGCCACTGCTGAATCACTAAAACTGAACTTCTGACCCTTCAGAACAAAGGGATAGAGGTTTAGTGAGCACATTTAATTAGTTTACCTGGTATTTTAGTTGGGTCCAAGATTAGATGTGTGAGAGATTTTTTTTAGGGGAAAATGCCCATGAAAGAAAATGGGAAAGGAGGTTGGAGGAGTCTGGAAAAGCAGTCAGGCTCTGATAGAGGACTAACCTCTGGAGAAGAGGGAAGGCAAGAAGGAAGGTTGGATAGGGAAAGTCTCACACTGCTGTGGAGTTCTGAGAATGTGTCAGCAAGATTAATGTTATGGTGAGTCCTTGAGCCAAAGCACCTGTCACGAAGAGTCCTGCTAGATAGCCTTGGGAAGCAGGAGTCCTTACTGTTGGGCCTTCGTCAGCCATGTGGCACTCTGTTTATGTGTCCCTCATGCTGGTTGTGTGGTAGCCATTGACGAAAGCTCTGTGTCTCTGGCTCAGTCATTTTGTCTGCTGGGCGGTTTAGTGCCTCTTCCATGGTGGATGCTCTGATGGCTGTTAGCATGGGATACAGAAATATTCACACTGTGCCTCTTGCCGCATTTCAGTCCATAATCTTTACACCAGCCCTCCTTGTCTCTGATCTTCAGCCCTGGTCCTTCCAGTCTCCCAACGAGATGGCCAGGCCATTGGCCACTGCCCAGGAGTCTGTGTATCCGATGAATATTCTCACTTTAGGCCACTTCTTTTACACCAAGTCAGGTGCACTGCTTGAGGTCCTGTCCATTGGAAAAATTTTCCTTCTCCACCCCTGAATGTGGCTGTAATGCAGATACCATCCCTCTTCATTTTGTGCCCACATACTGAGCTGACCAACCTAGAAACCAAGCTCAAGCTGTTTTCTGCCTCAGCTGGTCATACAGGAGCCCCCGTTTGGCTATAGGTGCAAAGGTACAGGGGCTACCATTCTCTGCATCTTTTAGATTCTTAATGGTCACACTGATCTACTCTGTCTCCCCTGAGATGTAATATTTTTTGGATTTATGTATCAATTAGGGTTTTACCAGGAAAACAACCAGTAGGTTATATATATCCTGCTGTAAGCCAATTCCTGATGAGAAAGCATACAGGCATACCTCATTGTATTGCGCTTTGCTTAATTATGCTTCACAGATAACTGTTTTTTTTGTTTGTTTTTTTACAATTTTAAGGGTTCGTGGCAACCCTGTGTTGAACAAATCTTGGTGTCCTTTTTCTAACAGCATTTTCTCATTTTGTTTATTTGTCAGATTTTGGTAATCACAACATTTCAAACTTTTTCATTATTATTACATTTCTTATGGTGATCTATGATGAGTGGTTATGATTCACTGAAGGCTCAGATGATGGTTAGTATTTTTTAGCAATAAAGTATTTTTAAATTAAGGTATGCTCATTGTTTTTGTTTAACACATAATGCTCTTGCACACTTAATAGACTACAGTATAGTGTAAACAAGTTTTAAATACACTGGGAAATGAAAAGATACAAGTGACTAGCTTTATTGTGCTCTGGAAGTGAACCCCAGTAGCTCTGAGGTGTGCCTCTGTGTGTGTGTGTGTGTGAAGGAATTGAATTATGCAGTTGTGCAGATTGGTTAGACAAGTCTGAAATTTATAGGGCAGACTAGCAGGCTGAAGGCTTTGGCAGGAGATGAAACTGCAGTCCACAGGCAGAATTTCTTCAGGAAATCACAGTTTTGCTATTAAGTTCAACTGGCTGGATAAGGCCCACCCTTATTATCAAGGATAATTTCCTTAAAATCAACCAATGGTAGATGGTAATCACATCTACGAAATACTTTCTTTTTTAAAAAAATATTTTTATTTATTTATTTGACAGAGAGAAACACAGCCAGAGAGGGAACACAAGCAGGGGGAGTGAGAGAGGGAGAGGCAGGCTTCCCGCCGAGCAGGGAGCCTGATGCCGGGCTCGATCCCGGGCCTTGGGGATCATGACCTGAGCCGGAGGCAGTCGCTTAACCAACTGAGCCACCCAGGCGCCCCTACGAAATACTTTCATAGCAACACTTAGATTGATGTTTGATTGGCTGGTTGGGTACTATAACGTGAGCCAAGCTGTAACCGTTTCAATTTCTTCTTGTCGCAGGTAGAGGGGATCAGTTTCAGCAGTTTACACTTGACTTTGCTCACTGTGACAGCTCTTACCCTATAGGCCCAGGACCCACGTGGTCATTACTCTCAAGAACCAACTCAATTCCAGTTATACCCTTGAGGAGTAAGAAATGACCACTAGGTAGGTCTGTAGGCTCCACTGTGAATCTTTTCCAGGCCAGGACTTTAGTTATTACTCAGCCCTGACTTCCCCAGCCTAACAGGGCTGTGGTCATGCTTCATTGATACCTAGAGAGGTATCAATGTCAACTTTGATCTCGAGTCCACTATTCTTCGAATGTCTGGCTATTTTTCCCCATGTATATATAAGGAAGTAAGTGGCTATAGGTCCCGTTAGGGGAAGTACTTGGTGTCGGGGGGGGGGGGTGGTAGTATTCATCATTGTCCTTCCTTCTAGGGACCCAGCTACCTCTTCCAGGTCAGAAAACAGCCACAGTCTGGAAACTGAGCAAAGAATTAGGACTTTTTATTGGGGAAACCTCCCTTGAACCCCTGCTCCTCCATTGTTGCCCTTTTCAGCTTGTAGATCTTGATACCCTTGCTGGCTGTCCCATCTGTATTATTCCTAGGGACACATTGTC
Organism: Spilogale gracilis; assembly: GCA_004023965.1. Classification (NCBI taxonomy): domain Eukaryota; kingdom Metazoa; phylum Chordata; class Mammalia; order Carnivora; family Mephitidae; genus Spilogale; species Spilogale gracilis. The sequence continues at coordinate 41,256 of PITA01002476.1, forward strand.
CGTTTGCCATTTCTGCAACTCCCTAGGTAAAGCTCCCTTTAGGCCTTGTGGTTTGTTTTGGTATTTGTGGCCTCCTGTCTTCTGGTAGGTAGCAGCTCCACCTGGTCTCTATTACTCTGGGCCCGAGCTCTGTGATGGTCTCTTACTGCCATCTCTGGCCTACAGAGGAGGTCGCTTCTGAATGTAGTGCTGCCAGTGCCCCTTTTCCCACTACCTTCCTGATGGCCTTGGTAAAGGAGGTGTCCTCTGCCTCCCGCGTGCGCCCCCCCACCATGGAAACTACCCTCTCATGGGGTTTTGACCTCATGCAGTCCATCCGCAGCACCATGTCTGCGGATGGATTTCTTCTTGTCGCAGGTAGAGGGGGTCACTTTCATTCCTTCTGCTCTTGGTCAGGCCAGCAGGCATTTCCACTTCGTTCAGTGGTAGCCATCACTTTCTCCAGGCCTCTAAGAACCACCTTAGTAGAGACTTTGTATGCCCTGTGGGTCCTTGCTAGGGGATTAAATCTGTATTCTGAGAATGTGCTCCCAAGTCTATGAATTTTTGCTTTTCTGCCCCCCCCCCTTGATATAGGACCCTTGAAATCTAACCCCGGTGCTTTCTTGGCTCCTGTCAGTACCTGCCAGCTAATTCTTGCAGCTTTTTGGTCTATACTTTCTTTTCTTAGGCTCAGGACTAAGGTGGCCAGGTCATGCTGGGATTTAATCCTAGTTATCAGCTTCATAACCAGGAAAGGGGCTGGGCACAGCTTCTCTGGAAGGGAATGTGAGTTCCCTCATCAGAGCAGGCTCTGCAGTGTCTTCCAGTACAGAGGAAACGCTAGCTGTTAGGAGGGAAGAGTCGTCCCCTCTGCAAACTGAAGCCTGGGTGGGGGTTGCAGAGCCTCAGTATCTCTTGAGATGGGCCTCTCTATTATGTTCTCCCTTGGTCTGCTTCACCACTGCAGGAGAAATGGGCTTTGTGAGCTTCGCAGAAGCCCTCTAGCTCTCACACTTGGTCTTTATTTACTTATTAACTGTTTTCCATTTCTGTTCCCCAGCAGCAGGGTGTCCAATACTTCACAGTGTCAGCCATCTCCACCGTCTCTGTAAGCCTTATTCTTCTCATATGTTTCGAAAATCTGAATCACCACATCTGCCAGGCCATTCTCCCAGGGTTCCCAGGTCATCTCCAGAGAAGTCTTTAGCAATTGGACTGCCATTCTGTGCCTGGGACTATCTGTGCCCCACACCTCCATCAGGACAGTGTCTCTCTTGTCCACCAGGCAATGCCTGATGCCATCCCAGAACCTATCTTGTTGAACCACCACTGGCACCACTTGTCCTAGTTTGGGTTCTCTGAGGAGCAGGTGCCAAATGGGATTAAGCATGGAAGAGATTTACTAGGGAAAATACTTGTGAGGGACAATGGGTAGGGGCCAGAGGAGTCAAGGAGAGCTGCCAAACAGACTAGAGGCAGGTCTAAATACCGTAGAGGCTAGTGGGAAGGACAGAGGGCTGGGCAGGAAAGATCTTGGACTATGTGTTGCAGTTCTAAGAATATCTGGCAAAGTAAATCTGTCTATTAGGAGAGGCAGTCCGCTGTGGGTCATGAGCATCTTTGCACGTTCTTGGTGAGGGATTCTGAAGCAAGGCTTATGGGTCTCCTAAGACTGAGCCATTTTTGTGGGGCAATATAACTACAGTGTGACTGCCATTTAACTGCTTGCTTCCCAGGGGAGGGGCACTTGTTTGTTTGCTTATCACTCAAAAAGTACCAGACCTTTGACCTGGGTTCTTTAGTTATCATGCAACCTACTGCATGGGTGGCATCCGCCTGAGCCCAATATATTGTCCAGTGGGACTTGGGGGCCAGGGGAACCGGCAACACTACACCAATACTCCTGCTCATGCTGTTTGCTGTGCTGTAATAAACTGTCTTATTCTAACCCATTCATGTCTACTTTCCACACCTGTGACATGGTAGCAGGTCTAGTCCTTACTGTCCTTTGTGAGGCTGGAGTTGTTCCCTGGCAGCATCTCTGACTCCAAGTCACCTGTGAAGGGAGTGTCTCACAAGAATGGCCTGTCTCAATATCTCTGCCACATTCAGTCACTGACTAAGAGCAGCCTGTGGAAAGTTTGGCCTTGGTGGAAATGCAGGGATAATGGATTTCAGCAGCAGCAGCATTGGGTTTCAGAGCTCAGCAGCTGTGGCCCTTCATCACTCGTGCTCCCGGCAGTCAGAAATCTGAGAGGCACACATATACCCTGCACCAGGCCAAGCCTGAAACAACCAGCTAGCCACTGGTCTTAGCGGATTGTTGGAACAGTGAATGTTTATTTGTTCATTTCATGGATTCGCTTCACAGAAGATAGTTGGAATTCACTGGTGGACAAATTCCCAGTGATCTCAAGGCTAAACAGCTACATTGAATGAAGTGCCCATTAAGGATTTTTTTTGTTCTTGCCATAGCAGTATTTCTTTCCTGGTGGCCTAATTAACCCTAATTAACCCTACCCCAGTCTGTCTGTCCGTCCCTTTGCTTCCTCGAACCTATTGGGGCATGTACCAAATAAGTATCTATCTCAGCAGTTTATGGACTCATTGAATCCTAAATTGGAGATAATCCTTATGTGATATAGGACATGTCTTCTGTAAGCATGTTTTGAAGCTCTTTGAAAGGAATAACCTGTCTAAGTCTAAGTGGGCTTCTAGTGAAGTGTAAAGTGCTCTGCGCTGTGCTGTTAGGACCAAAGAATAAAGTTAAATGCTTCCTGATGTCTTTTATTTTTATCTGAAAACGTAAACTTAGAAGACATAATTTGGGGTGTGATTATTTGCACTAGAAGGATTTAACCTAGTGTTCTTCCTTTACGAAATAAGTGGCTCCTGATTCCTCCAAGTGTTACTGGAAACTGCATCATAAAATAGATAAGAGCAGGTCATAGTTTTCAGTAGGAAATAATCAACAGTTACATTTATGATAAGAATTTGCTATTCTACAAATTAAGTACAACCAGTAGTATGTCATCAAAGATACATTGGTCCCTAGATAAATCATTAAAAATACTGAAATGAAAAAAAAAATATTGGAATGATGTGCCACTATAAAGGGGCAAAACCATATGACATATGTTAATTGTTACTCTAAAGTATATGTGAAAAAAATTTTTTAAAAAAGCATATGTGTATCATGTAGATATATGGCTGTTGTGATTATATATTTAATTTAAGGCCAGTATACTCTCTACAATGAACTTCAGTCAAAAATGTCAAAACATTTTGCCAGCGTAGGTTTTGGAAGAGTACTTTCGGGATGATTGGAGATGCCTTAGCCTCTTTAAAGAAGCCATTTTAAAAAGTCTGAACTGATGTTTTCCTTTTTGTCACACCTCATAAGAAACTGAGGTATTAGATACCATTCCATGTGGCTTAGGATTGGGTTACAAGTTGCTTAAGAAGTGATGTTGATGATTATGATGATGTCTCTTCAAGAGAAAGGCATTTATTAGCAAGTAGCTAACAACAGCAAAAACCCTTCATGATTATTAAATCTCAACTTTTTTGGATCTTTTATTAGTATGCCATATGATTATCAAATTGTAAAGTATACTCTGGTTGTTGTCAGAGCACACATCTTATTTTGTAGGCTGGTTTTGCTTATCTCAAATGTGCATTTCTATTTGTTTAGGTTGTCACTATCCTTATCATTTTCAGTGGCTGTATAGCATTCTTTCTTGTTAATACACTGTCCAGTTCCCCCTGCTTGGGTTGTTTTAATTTTTCATCATAATACTACTGTTCTGAACATTTTATACAGAGTTCTTTTAAAATTCCTTTGTATTATTCCCTCAGACCACATTCCCCAAAGGGGAGTTACCAGATCCAAAAGTGTAGACAGAACCATAGCTTGTCTTATTGTTAGATTGCTTTCCAGAAAGATCAAATTTGTAGAATCATTAGCACTGTAGAATTCTGATATATTTCCCCTACATTCTGGACAACACTGGATTTTATCATTTCTTTTTTTTTCTTCTCTGGAAGGTATATTGTGATAACTTCAGGTTATTCTAATTTGCATTTTCTTTCATTGCAAGTGAAGCTGTGCATTTTTACATTTAGTACTTTCATCTATTTCTTTACATTTTAGATGGTTCCATCTCCAAGGTGTGTAGCTACCAGCTCAAACATGCTTAGTGTATTTTGTCCAGCAGGCTTTGAATCAGTATGGTATGGTAGCCATCTTTCCTCCCATTGTGGTGCTTACCTTTTGACATTTAGTTCATGTGACAAAAAATATTGTTTAAAAGGAGCAGTGAGGGACACCTGGGTGGCTCAGTTGTTAAGCATTTGCCTTCGGCTCAGGTCATGATCCTGGGATCAAGCCCTGCATCAGGCTCCCTGATTGGCGGGGAGCCTGCTTCTCCCTATCTTACTCCCCCTACTTGTTTTCCCTATCTAGCTGTGTTTCTCTCTGTCAAATAAATAAATAAAATCTTAAGGAAAAAAAGAACACCGACTTTATTTGAAGCTACAAGTGCAACCATAGAAACAGACCAAATTGGTGGCTCGAGGAAATAGTATCTGTCAAATTACATGTTTGCATTCTCTATCTCTCCTTCCTTTCTCACCTCCCTCCGTCTCTCCCTTTCTCTGTTTTCTGTGTCTAGGAGGATCCATTGGTAAAAGGGATTGCTCCTGGAAAGGAGAACCAGGTAACAGCTAGAAGAGCAGAGGTGAAGAGGCTTACTTTTCACTCTACCATTTGTTCTTTTGACTTCCAGACTGGATTTATATTACTTATTAGTAAAGACAAATTAAATCCATATGTAAGATCAGTATATGTCATTATCATGAATCATTAAAAAATGACTTTAAAACTTAGATGGCTGCATGTGATGAATTTCAGTATATAGGGGCAGGAATGAGGGAACATATGAAGGCAGCCAGTTTAGGGGTAGGTGATATTTGGGCAGAACTGCCTGCCATTTTATTTGCAAATTTCAGTTAACATAACATTTATGGACTCTAAGTACAACATAAAGGAAATTTGCTTGCCTGGAAATATTTCCTCAGGGAGTTTTGGATAAGGCTGGGACCTTCCTCTGACCTTTTTGGATAAAGCTGGGGTATGAGAATGACTAGTTGAGTGATCCTCTTCCCGGTGACTGAGTGGATAGAGGGAGGCCAGAGTGGTGGTTTCAGTACCAGAGTGGTGTTTCTGTCTCACAGAAGTTTCTAGCCAACCACTGTGTTTGAACCCTGAGGGAACAGGTTCTGATATGCTCTTTGTGATTCCCTGACTTTAGTGTTCTAGAAGGGGCCTGTCCTTTCTCCATCAGTGGAGTTTTTTTTTAAGATTTTATTTATGTGTCAGAGCAGAAGCAGGGGGAGCAGCAGGTAGAGAAGCAGGTTCCCCACTGAGCAGGGAGCTTGATGTGAGACTCAATCCCAGGACCCTGGGACCATGACTTGAGCTGAAGGCAGACACTTAACTGACTGAGCCACCCAGGCATCGTCATCAGTGGAGTTTTGGCAAGTGCAGGAGCACAGATATGACTGGAAAGCGTGAGCTCCCTCTGGCCACATCGATGGTTCATATGTTTTGAAGGGGCTAAGAGATGGAAGATGGAAGAAGATGGAAGCTTCAAAGCCCCTCTGAGAGGCGTCAGATCCTTGCACTGCTCTAGGTATTTGGGGATAGACTTTAGAAATGAACTTTCAGGCAATTCTTCAACCTAATCTGAGTGGGATACTGCTCATGAGGCCATGTGGTAACTAGACTGATACTATCCAATGAAGGAGCCACTAGCTCTACATGACTATTTAAGTGGAGATAAAATGAGAAGTTCAGTTCTTCACTCATATTAGTGACTAAATAGCCAAGAGCCATGTGGGGCTAGTGGCTACTGTACTGGAATGAAAATGTGGCCAGAGGGAGCTGTGTGTGTGTGTGTGTGTGTGTGTGTGTGTGTGTGCCATTTCCATTTTCATAGAAGATTCTATTGGACAGCACTGAATTCAGGCATGGTGGCATTGTATGCAGCTCTGGGACCAGAGGTAAAAGCCTTCCTGGTGCTTTCCAGACCTACCTGATCCTACCTGCCCTTTGAAGATGGCCTCAATTCCAGTTCCTCCAGGAAACTCATGTGGACCACTATAGCTCACAACCATGAGTCCCTTCTTTGAACTTCTAGAGCACACAAAATACATGATGACTCACTCTTAATGGTGTCACCCCTTTGCTTTTAAGTTAGTCTTCTCTTCCCAGCAATGGTTTAGTGCCCTCAAGAGTGGAGATTAGATCCCATTAGCAGATGTATCTTGGTGGGAGGCAGAGTCCCTCTTTTTGTGCCAAATGCCTATCAGAAGCATTTATCAAACCCTTCTTTTCTCCAGTTGCCTTTTTGTACATTCTTTGCTCTTATTTATTTATAAGAATTTAGAAATATTTATAAGAATCAGTGTGTATGACACCATGCCATGTTTCAAAAGCCATTTATTTTTTTTGAGGAAGGCCAGCACCCTTATTGATGTTAGGTGTTGCAGACTGAGCTTCTGTCCTGTTGAGGGGTGGTGGAGGTGAGGAAGATTTGGAAATATTGGCATTAGATCTTGAAAACACTTTGGACAGGGCTGATGATACCTTCTTCATCATTTCAGATCCTTGTTTGGAAGTGCTGGACTTATCAGCATCTGTGAACAAACCAAAGGAGAGATGTGGACATCTACTGGGCTTTCCAATTAAGACTATCAGGCTGGGGCTGATGATTTAGGATTCAGAAAGAAGCATTTATATAGTAACTTTTGAGTTTTAAAGTTCTTTCACAAACAGTCTTTTTTTAAAAGTTTTTTAAAAGATTTTATTTATTTATTTTAGAGAGAGTGAAAGCATGATTGGGGGGAGGGTCAGAGCGAGAGGCAGACTCCCCGCTGAGTGGGGAACCTGTGGTGGGGCTCGATCTGGGATCCTGGGATCATGACCTGAGCCAAAGGCAGATGCTTAACAGATTGAGCCACCAAGGTGTCCCCCCCTTTTTAAGTGTTTAATTTTCATTCCAGTGTAGTTAATACACAGTGACATCTGAGTTTCAGGGATACAATATAGTGATTCAACAATTCTGTACATTACTCAGTACTCATCATGATAGCACACTCTTTATTTGCTCCTTCTGACACGTGTGGGGAGGAAACCAGAGACATTCAGTGAGGTCGGATGCCTCCTCCCAGAGGACCTTAGTGACGGTAGATGAGGTTGGAAGGTGGTCAAGTTGGCACTAGAGCCCAGGCTATGGTGTGTAGCTCTGTACTGCCTGCACCCTGACGCTTCTGGAGCCGGTTCGGCAGTACCTTCTCTCTCATGCCATGGATAACTGTCCAAAACGGCCTGAGGAACTGACTCTACACGAAAAGGTAACTTCCAGTTCTCAACAGTGTGGGCATCTGTTTCAGAATGGCCAGGTAAAAGCAGCAGTGCATTAAAAAAGGTTATCATCTCTGACTCACTTTGGAAAATTTTCAGCTGACTGACCCTAAATGATGTTTGTTGTGTGAGCTATAAAGGACTTGTGTGGCCAGTAAGAGTTTCCATTTGGACCCATTTTTTCTGCACCACTTGTTTTGTGCAAATCATAATTTATGTTAAATGATTACTGTATCTATAAGGACAGAAATGAGCATTTATCTGTGTTGCTGATGCATCATGACAGGATGTCATGAAAGGACATAGGGCAATAAAGCACATACTTCTCCTCTAGCTTTTGCAGTTACCTAGCCTTTAATCTTCTCTAGCAATATAACCTTGGGAATCTCAAGAATCTATGACTAAAAGTAAGGGAAGAGACAGCAAATTTACTCCCAAATAAGGGGGAAAAGTTTAGCTTTTCAAATTAAGAATGCAGTACTGGATTGTGCCAGTAGCTGACAAAATAAGAACCACCTAGAAATTAGTCAGGAAAAAGTCAAAATCTGCAGAGGCAAAGACAAAGGCTTGAATGGAGAGGTCTACAGTCTGAAAAAGCAAGCCAACGACATTTAGTTATAGGGGTGAGGCATGTGCTACAAGGCCATATTCTGGAAATCTAACTGGAAGGGGAAAATGAAGCTTTGTTTTTGCAGTTTGAAGGTCTCGTTAAGAATGCAGATGCCTGGGGGCGCCTGGGTGGCTCAGAGGGTTAAGCCTCTGCCTTCGGCTCAGGTCATGATCTCAGGGTCTTGGGATCGAGCCCCACATCGGGCTGTCTGCTCAGCAGGGAGCCTGCTTCCCCCTCTTTCTCTGCCTGCCTCTCTGCCTACTTGTGATCTCTCTCTCTGTCAAATAAATAAATAAAATCTTAAAAAAAAGAAGAAAAAGAAAAAAAAAGAAGAATGCAGGTGCCTGGATCTCACTTCCTAGAGATATGAAGTGGGCAGCTCTGGGGAAGGGCCAGGATTCTGTATTACTAAGAAGCATCCTGGGTGATCCTGATGCAAATGAGCTGTCATGGGACTGGGACATGCTGCTTCACAGGGTGGATGTGAGAAAAGAATTTAGCAGAATGCCTGGTATGTAGCTGAGACCTGATTAATGTTACTGCCAGGAACTATCACCCCTTTGCTGGGAGGTTCAACTGAGAACTGTGTAACAATTCACAAATCACAATCTGTATACATAGTAAGTAATATTGTTTCAACCCCATATTGGTGGCAGGGGAGGGTGCAAGGCAGGAGCCACTCACTGCAGGGGGAGTGAATATATTTAGAATGACATCATAGAAAACAATAAATATGTTGTACCTGAAATGCCATCATTTGAAGAATACAGGCTGGCCAGAGCACTTTTGCGTTGATAGAGGGTGATAAACTGCCAAGACAGAGGTAAAATACTAGCTTAAGCCTCTGTCCTTTGTTGGACAGCAAACACCAAAAGTACCCAGAAACCCTCAAGGGACAAAGCCATGTGGCATTTGTACACCCCAGTGTTGGTGCTTTGCTGTCTCAAAGAATTATTCTCTGGGCTGTTTCTAGGCATGACTTCTCATGATTTTTGCCAAGTACGACACCCACGATTGGCCCCAGGCTTAGACATGCACTACCCCTGTAGGATCATTTCAAGGGCTCAAGTGTCCCAGGTTGCAAAAAGTGCCAGTCAAGCATGTCCCTCACCTCCTGGGGCTTGGATTAAATCAAATGTGTTAGATCCTTTCCTGAGAGAAGATAATGACTGGCAGATTTTTAGGGGAGAAGGGGGAAAAGGGATGTCCAATTCACTACCCCAAACTCCTTGTAAGTAGTTCTTAACAATTGTGAGGTGTGGAGCAAGTCAGTGGCCATGTGGGACTGCGGGAGCATAGACATGGTAGGGCAGGGACAGTGGCTCGGATGCTGGCTCTGCGCTGTGGCCCTTTATCACTGCCTGGGATGCTGAAGTGGCCTGACTCCAGAAGGGCACAAAATAGGCTGGGGGAGGTAGTCAGGCTTCTGGGTAGCCACTCTGGTGTGGCAGTTAAGGAGGAAGTGGCAAATCCATGAACTGAGGCATAAATGCATGCAAGGTGAGAGGAGTTGTGTTTTTGTATTGATGGTGTGGAGGGCAGAGTTATTGTAGAAGTTTGACTCTAAGTCTTCTAAGAAGTTTCGAGGCAGCTTATGGATTAAGACATTGCCAAATAGGATATTTAAAGGGATCAACGGGGACAGGGACAATCTAAAGAACTGGTTCTCAACACTAGTGGCACAAGAGAACAATCTGGACAAATATTAAAAATTGGCATGCTTTGGCCCCACTGCAAGTGAATAGGAACCCCTGAGGGTGGGGTGAGCATTTATCTAAGTTGCCCAGATGACTCTAATGTGCAGCCAGGCTAACTGCTCTTGATCTAAAGGAAGGTGGGGGTGGGAGGTGGGGGGACAGATGCGTCTGAATGGCCAGACAGGAGTAGGTTAAGTCAAAGGTTTGCAATGTTGGCTACCTATTAAAATCACCTGGCCAGCCTTTAGAACTCCCAAGGCCCAGGCTGCAACCCAGACCAATCTGAATCTCTGGGGCTGAGACCTGGGAATCAGTTTTTAAAGGTTGCCAGATGCTTTCAATGTGCAGCCAGGATCCAGAACCTCTGCTTTGTGTAGTAGTTCCCAAATATGGCTGTACATCTGACTAATGGGGAGAGGGCTAGGGAACTCTCAAAATAGAGACTAGATTTGGCTCTGGGTTAAGGCTATTCTTTCAAAAAAATGTTTGTAGGGCATCTACTATATTTCAGTCCGGTGTTAGGTGCTGGGCATACAGCTTTGAACAAAACAAAGCCCTTGCAATCATGAAGCTTATATTCAAGTGAATATAAAGTCTACCAGAGGATGAGAGCAGGAATATTCATCTGCTTTCTTGATTGCTGAATCTCCAGTGCCTGGAACATGGTAGGGACTTGATAAAAAATTGTTCAGTGAATGAATGATTGACTGAATAGTGACGTAAGTGCTATGAAGAAAAATAAAGCAGGGTGAGGGAGGTTAGTGTGTGTGCTTCCATCTTACATGGGGTGGTCAGAGAAGGCCTCACAGAGATGGTGACTTTTGAGCAAAGACTAGGAGATGGGGGAGGAAGACATACAGCTACCTGGGGATAGTGTATCCCTGGCAAAGGAAGAGCAAGTACAAAGGCCCTAAGGTGAGAGCATGCTTGGCATTTTAGGGGAGCAGTAAGGAGGTCAGTGTGGCTGGATGAATGACAGTGAGTGGACAGAGGGGTAACAGAGTGACATATGGGTAATAGGGGTTGGGAAAAGAGAGAGTGGGAAGCTCATAGAGGGCCCTGTAGACTACGGTAAGGACTTTGGCATTAAGGGAAACATGATGGCTTCTTTTTCTGTGTCTGACACTGGAGAGTGTATGTTCTTATGTGTACACTAATGTTTACCTGGAGCTGAATGCAGGCAGAGATTTCTCTGCTACTCAATAGAGAATGCTGAATATCTTAATGGAGCAGGCCTTTAACTATAATTTTACAATGGGAAAACATTCAGCAAGTGAGAGGGACAGTCATCAAGAAGAGTTACGATGAGCCAGGGAATCGACTTAGCAGTGGAAAGGCCTGTCAGCAGGCCTCCAGACAGGCCTCTAAGTGATGCTTGAGGTTGTCAAATAGATGTCAGTATTGCTAAATGAGAAGTCCCTGGAAAACTGATGATGGGTGTGTGAGAAGGTGTGTGTAGGCACACACTGGGGAATGGTTAGAGTAAACCTGGAGGAAAATAAAAGTGATACAAAACAGAGAAGAGGGTCCAGGTGGATCTATGGCTTCAACCATTATTGGAAACTTCCTGAGAGTGCCTTAGAGAAGGGAAATTTCTTGGGATCACACTGAGTCGTCGGCCAGACTTGGAAAGCTGCCTATGAAGGGTCAGTGCTCAGGAACATTGGGAAGTACCTGGAATCAGCACTCATTTCCCTCAAGCAGTGCCCCTTTTTCTTCAAAGCATCTGTCTTCTCCCTGCCCTCACCAGATCCCTTGCATGGGGCCTACCTGGGAGTGCACTATGTGACTCATTCCTGTTCAGCCTTTCTCTAGAAGCTACAAGAACCAAATTGAATGGCATTGTTCTAAGGTACTAAGGGGGCCATGGCTTACTTTGTGCATTTGCATAAGGACAATAATTTAACCCAAATGTGAGGATTTCAGACAGTAGGGGTTGGCCCCAGCTGGGAGAGATTTGTGTATGGGAAGGTGTGAACAAGGGAATGCTTCCTGAGGCCCTTCAAAGGATGACACACAAGCAGTCCCTTATTTTAAGGGAGTCCCTTATTTCTGTTGGGGCTTCACTAGCTCACAACGAGGGGCCAGTGAAAAATATTTACCTTAATACTGCTTGCGTTCTCCAAATCTGGATATTCAAAACTATCTGTGTTTTGGAAATACAATATTGGAAAACAGTTACTTCAGAGACATATACAAAATTTGGCACAAAAATTACCCCAATAGTTTTATCAAAGAAATTAGGCAAACAGAAAAAGCTAAAAAAAGGTAAGATCCCTAGAATTCTGGGGACAGGTCTTAGCTCTTTACTCCCAAACTGGGAAAGATGGTGCATGATGTGGTGGAAAGAGCACCAGCCAGAACATCAGGAAAGGCAGGCTTTGCAATAAGCTTATGCATCCTTGCACTCAAACTCTGTGGGTTTCTTTGTTCATCTTAAAATGAGAAATTAGGCCAAGGGTGATTTCTAAGGACGCCTACAGCTCTCCATTTTAGACAGCTGAAAAGAATTGAATGAGACTGCCAGCTAAAGGAATGCCAGAAAGGAAGGAGGCTGGTCTTCAGAAAGGGTTACTTCCTGTGAAAATTGGGAGAGCGCTCAGGCATTATCCTGAATTCCAGGAGACATCACTGATTGAAAACTGGCCTAAGGAGGTAGAAATGATACCAAGGGGGAAGTTTCAAAAAAAGGCCCACAGCAAGGCAGCCAGCAGTAAAAAGAGCAATGGACTTGTTTGGAGTCAGAAAAACTATGTTTGAATCTTAGGTTCACTATCTAGGACTCAGTGAATACAGTGAGTTCTAACTTCTCTGACTCTGTTTCCTCATATGTACAATGGGGATGTGACTGCTTTCATACAAGAGGACTAGGTGAAGTAAGGTGTATTTGATATACATTTATATACATGTAATCATAAATGACCAAGATGAGAAGATTCTCTCTTGATTACCCTTTGGGTCAAGGATTCTAGAAAAAAAAATACAGTAAAACCTCAGTTACCTTGAATATGAGAGAGATCCCATTACTTGAATTATCTGATGAAACTGGTTAACCAGAATATCCACTCAATTTTGTTATCAGTTGCTAATTGTTCAAAAGTGTCTGAATGTACTTTTCTACCTTAGGAATTCTTATATACTGTACATATTTGAACTGATGTTTTTTGGTGATTGGGACTATTTGGGTTTATCTGGGCCATCATTCCAATATAATTTGTAAATGTCTAGGCTAAATGCATGGCTTCCCTTCTGGATATATCTAAGACGTTGTTCTGATAAAGAGGGAATGGAAAAATTCCAGGTACTTGAGGGTTCCAGAAGGTCAGAGTCAAGTTGAGATTTTATTGTCTCTTCTGTGAAACTAAGAATTTGTATTGCCAGCCTGACCTCCCCACTGAATTCTAGACTTAACTATCCAACTGCTCACGTGTGTCTAATGGCCTCAATCTCACACAGCCCAAACAGAATTCTTGTTCCCTCTCCGCTCTCCACTTTTGCTTCCCTTCCTGTCTCACCACATGGTACCACAAGGCACTTAGTTGCTCAAGCCAAAATTGTAGGAATCATCCTTGATTTTTCTCTTTTCCTCACTTCCAACATCCACTCCATTCCTGCTGATTCTACCTTCAGGATACATTCTGGATCTGCTCACTTTTTACCACCTCCACTGCAACACCCCTAGTCCAAGCCACCATCATTTCTTGGCTGGATTATTGTGAAAGCCTCCTAACTGTTTTCCCTGCTTTAAATCTCTTTACTTAGTTCACTCTCCAAATAATAGCCAGAGGGATTTTTTTTAAATTTATAAATTAGATTATATCACTTCTCTGCTTAAAATCCTCCACAGGATTCCTATAGTGACCCAAAAAGTAACCCACGCTCATTTCCACTGTCTATAACTGGCCCTAACATGCTCTGACCCCTAGCTATCTCTCAACCCCACCCCCTACCACTTTCCTTCTTACTGGGCTCTAGGTAATGGCCTTTGTTCTTTTCCTCCAACATGTCAAGTTCATCCCATCCTAGGGTCTTTGCACTTACTATAACCCTGTGCCTGGAATCCTCTGCTTCCAGATCTTCCTGTGGATTTTCTCTTTTGTCATTAAGGTCTGATGTTTCTGGACTTCTTGGACTAGACTAATCTAGTCAGCCACTCTCTATCTTTCTTTTCTTCTTATTCACTCACAAATTCCACAAATATTTACTGAATGCCTACAATGTGCCTGTTTTCTATGTCTGTGGGGATATAGTAGACAAAAATCCCTCCCCACATGGAGCTAAATTCTAGGGGAAGGAGAGAGCCAACTAACAAATAAAAACATACAATCTGTCAGAGAGTATAAATGCTGGGGAATAAATTTAAGCAGGGCAGGAGGATAGTGGGTGCCAGGGTGGCAGTGAGTGCTGGGGTTGCGATTTTAAAGAAGGTGCTCAAAGGTAGTTTTACTTAGTCTTCTAATATTTAATATTTAGTCTTCTAATATTTAATATTCTGATATTTAAGCAAATATCTGAAGAGGGTGAGGAGTGAGCTATGCAGATACCTGGGAGAAGAATGTTTTTTGGCAGCTCAGCAAGTGCAAAGATTCTGAGAAAGGAGAATGCCTGGTATGTGTGTCTTGAGTGGAGTGATTAAGAGGAATCATAGGAGAGGTGGTCAGAGAGGTCATGGGGAAGGGGGAATTCTGTCCAGACCATGTAGAGCCTTGTAAACCACTGGCTTTTGCCCTGTGTAAGATGGGGGGGGACTTATTTTTATCTAGACTTATTGTGCTTATGTTGCCCCTGGCTCCAAAGTTAGAATGAGGGTAAGGACTTTTCTCTCTCTTACTTATGGCTTTATCGCCAGAACTCAGAACAGTGTCCAGCACAAAGAAAGTGCTCAGAGATTCTTTGTTGAATATGATTGAATGAACTAACTGGACAGGTGCAATATTACCAAAGGATATAGGAAATAAGCATAATGTAGTGCAATGAAATCGAAGAAAGCAATGCAATAGATTTAGGTTTAGGAGACTTAGGATTTATACTTTGACTCAGTGTATGACCTTGGACAAGTCACTTCCCCACTTTGAACCTCAGGTTTTTAATTTTTAAAGTGAGGTTATATTAGATGGCTTCTTTCTGGCTCTAACAGCCTATGATGATTCCATACTGCAGGCTGCACACGATATATTATCTCATCTTCTGACTATGACCTTTTCATGGAATTCTGGCAAATTTAATAACAGTCTATGGTTCATCTTTTAATAAATGTTTCCACTTACAAATGAAGAGGATCGCTTTCTTGAATAACCTTTTGAATGAGTTGCAGGCTTGAAATAATCAAGGTCAACTCCAGTCCTGCCGTTTGTGTTTCAAGGCCACCTTTATAGTTACCATCATACTCCCAACTCTAGGCCAGTGCTGCCACGGTGAGAACCACATTGATCCTTTGCAGTTTAAAAGAATAAGGGACCAGGGCACCTGGGTGGCTCAGACCATTGAGTGTCTGCCTTTGGCCTTTGGCTCTGGTCACGATCCCAGGGTCCTGGGATCGAGACCCACATTGGGCTCCCCACTCACTGAGGAGTTTGCTTCTAACCTCTCCCTCTGCCCCTCCCCTTTCTCATGCTCTTTTGCTCTTACTCTTGCTCTCAAATAGATAAAGGGATAAAATCTTAAAAAAACCTTGGGAGATGGTCACATCATATGGGAAAATAAATATTTAAAAACTGTATATTATTTCATGTTTTAAAAATTCTTTAAATTTGTCTTGTGAAGTACATTCTACTCAGAAAAAAGGGGACTAAAAACTCAAGTTGTAAATATTTAAATGAGTCAGTTCTAACAGAGACAAAAGATAAAGTGGAGTCTACCCTAGCCAGATTCTAAATAAATTTAGGTTTAATTTTGAGCTTTAAAAGCTTTAGGGGCATCTGAGTGGCTTAGTTGGTTAAGGGTCTGCCTTTGGCTCAGGTCATGATCCCAGGGCCCCAGGTTGGAGCCCTGCATCGGGCTCCCTACTCAGTGGGGACTCTGCTTCTCCCTCTTCCTCTGCTGCTCCCTTGTGCTAGTGCTCTCTCTCTCTCAAAAATAAATTAGTAAAATCTTAAAAAAATAGAAGCTTTTTAAATATATTTTTACTGGAGCTAAGTTAGTCCTACAAAGCAAGGATATACTTTTAAAAAGAGATTAAATCCTCATAGCATGAGCTCTAGTCCACATTTAGATGTGATAAACCTGTATTTCCTCAATACTTCCTACAGGAGCATGACAGTTTTAAATCTATAATATCACACCATGAACTTTATACCAAAATTATTAATGAAATCTTAGTGATTCAGAAGAAGCAAACTAGTTGGCTCATCTTAACTATTCCCCCAAAGTATTAGAAAACTTAGTGTTAACTTCATGTCTACTAATAGGAAAATTTGTCAATGCAAATAACAAATAGTATCTAAGAAAAAAATCAATCCAACCTTCTGTTATTTTGGCACTTGGGTCTGAGGGACGATCATCATCATCACTAAAAAAAGATAAAATTTTGACATTTCATTTTCTATGTATTTAATATATGAAGGAATATTGGTTAAGTAAAAGAACAATCTGTCAAAGTCATTATCCATATAGAAGTAAATCTAGAATGGAATGTCTTTGAGTTCTGAAATCAGGTGAAAATGACTGCTACATTGACTTCTATTTGGTTTTATATGTGCCTTCTTTTCTTCTGTGATACAAATAATTGAGAGTTGTCTGCTTTACTACTCATGTATATTATAATAATCACGAAGGGAAAAAGTTATCAATGGTGGGCCAGGGGTATGTGTCATAAAATGGCATCAGGTCAAAAAGAAACCTTAATTTCATAGTGCCAAGTAGAAAAGAATATAGTTACAATCAGGTAGATTTTTCTCCTTCTACCCTAGTTTTCTCATGATACAAAGTGCTACCCTTCCCAGTTTGTGAATATTCTTATAAGCACTGGGACAATTTTAGGCACGTTTAGGCTATTCTAGAAGAAGTATTAATCAGACTTCAAGTCTACAGTACTTTATTCCTGTTTGTCTCCTATAAAAACTGCAGAGTCTATCCTTTCTCTTACATTCTTCCCCAATTTGGATGGTCTTGCCTAAAGCTCATCCATCCTTCAAGGCCCAACTCAAACTCCACTACTTTAGAGAATTCTTCCCTGAATGCTCCAACTTATATAACCCTTCCATTTTGGGGATCCCTGCGACAGTCAGTGCCACACTGTTGAGTGTTTAGGTACATAAGGAAACTAAGTAGGAAGCCCTTTAGGTGGGCCATTAGTGCAGGAACTACTGTTGACCCAGCGCCTATCTCTTAGGTTCCAGAATCTAACACATTAAAGACTTTAATATACTAACTAGACTACTATACTACAAATAAGGAAGTAGAGACCAGATAAATAAGAATGGAAAAGAACATGGAAAGGGGAGGCCCAAGAAGTAACCACAGAGGAGAACAAAGGGAAGAAGTGAGAGGAGTTTGAGGGGCAAGACACTGGCTTTCTGACATGATTACTTGAGGGGCCCATTTTTTGCATCAACGTAATCTTCATTTTGGATTTCTATTTTCTTAGCCAACTCATATTGCTTTAATTGACAGTACCAAGAAAATGAAGGCAGATCCTCTTCATTGTATGAGGATGAACTCATAATTCTATGTAAGAAGTAATAGGCCGGTTCAGTATTAGCTTTCCCTTCTTCTCTCTGGAAAAATACAAGTCAGGTAATTATAAAAAGGAGATTTTGTAATAAATTAAGTAAAATATGCTATGATATTTCCTTAGTTATTCATGTAGCTAGCGTTTCTGATCAGGCACACTGTGTTTGCTCCTAAAATCTCACATGGCTTCCTAATAAATAGATCCTAATAAGCAGATCTGAGTTTGTACTGAAGCTATTGTCCTGGTGAGCCTCTGAATTGACTAGAGCTGTATCTCTGTGTTTTCTTTTCTCTGGTTCACTGCAGTTTCTAGGTTAACCTGGAAATCACTGCAAATGGATAATAAAAGGTATTGTCTCACCAGGAAATCCTAAATCATGTGTATCTTCCAAATGTATGTACAGTGCAATTTTTTTGGCAGGGCTAACCCAAGAGGATGATAAGGCCTTGATCAATCACTAGAATGATACAGAACCAGATACAGAACCAGGGAAAGGAGCTGTGTGTCAGAGTGATAGTGGGGCTTATGGACTGAGGAATATTCAACATACTTTGAATAACTTGCTATGTTTCAACAGGTTGGGTAAGTAATTTTTGAGAAAAAAGTTGGTTAAGAAACTTGCCCAAAGGTCACATAGCTACTAAGTGGCAAAGCCAGAATTCAAACCCAGATAGGCTGAATTTGCATGAATCTTTTTATTCCCCTGCAGTCCATCTTCTGGTCCTGCCCACTGGCATGGAGTTTCTGCAAACAAAACTTCTAGTGACTATTTATAGGTTAGAGTACAAAAAAAATTGAATCTATGATTTTAAATAATTAGACTGCATTTTTCCTAAGTGGTTTCCTTTTTCGTTTTTCTTGTCCTTCTGACTAACCTAGGACCCTTTCCATGATATATTTTTCTTCATTTGAGGCTTCTGACTTCATCTGTTAATCATTTCCCTTTCATTGTAAATATCATCAAAGTTGGGAGAGACTGCCTGGATTCAATTTATGCTCTCTTCTTCCTACCGAACGTAAATTACTTTGACAAAGTTTGTGAAACTCGCTACCTTCTCTGTAGAAACCCAGTCATTGAAAGTCCCATTTGTCACTTACACTTAGTTGTGTCTTTCTTTCCCAAAAGGAAGAATCTGTGCCAGGCGAAGGTTTGTAGGCAGTCACATCAGCATTAGAAACAGTTTGTTGTGTTCCCTCAGATTCTGTCCATTGATTTGGTGATGCTTCAGTATTTGTCGTAGTTACAGTGGATCTGCGATGACAACATTTTCCTAGTGACAAAATTTTTTTCAGATTTCTCTTGTTCTTCGGTGGCTTGGGAAAAGCCACTGTGCTCGTAATGGGCTTCATGTCTTCTTTTACTTGATCTTCCAGTGGGTCTTCTGGAAGTTCTTCTTTCACAATGTCTTGTAAAACAACTTCATCTTCGTCTGAAGTTAAGCCCTCTTCCACTATATTTTCTGGAACTTCTTGATTAATATCATGAGTTACCAAACGAATGATAAGATCTTTTTTGCTGTGGACATCTTTTAAAAGTTCCACTTTGGTGATGTCAGGCTTTATTAAGTTCTGAAATGAATTCCTACTAGCAGCCTGGAATTGAAGAGAAAATTATTATTAAAAATTACTGCCTCAGTCACTTTTCTTATGGTTCTATAGTAGTAAAGCAATTCACATGGTTTTCAGTTTTGATTTAGTAAAGTTATCCTCAAATGCCACTTACTGGTAGTGTGTGTATGTGTGTGTGTGTGTGTGTGTGTGTGTCCGTGCACACGTGTGTATATAAATATTAGTGATATGTTTAAAAGAAGAAATAAATAAAAATCATAAGCAGTATTCGCTCATTTCAGTAATCCTTTTTTTGCATTCAAGAATACTGTCATCCAGTCCAAAGATTACCCTAGTAAGTTTTGTCTTTTGCTTCAGATTTTACTTTTTACTTGCCAAGAAATACAAAATGCACAAATACTGCAATTACATTCTGTTTTCATCATTTACCTAGAAAGTTCTGTGACAGACTTAGGACATGTTTTTATAAATGTCTTAGTGAGAGAACCAATCATAAGAGCAATTAAATGTAGATATTTTCATGAACAAAAGGCAAGGCACTGGCTGACCTGGATTTTAAAACACGACTGTGAAAGACTTTGCATGTTCATTTTTCACCTTCCACATTCTAGCCCTTGAACATATTTTCCAAAGGGAGCTTCAAAGAGCAACTCTTCATTCCTCCTCACCTCCCTGGTCAAATGTCACTTTCTATTTTGCAATGGTAAAGGCACATCAAGGAAAAGACCATCATAAATGACTTTTCCATTTCTGTAGCCTCTGATGATGCCACAGAACCTTTACATTAATTTGGGTTATCTATCTTAGATCTCTGTAAAACTGCAAATCAGAGTTTCAGATAAATGCTGCCTTAAAGTAGTAGCTCTTGTGCAAAACAAAATGAAAGAAGAACTCCTGTAAGAAACTGAAACATAATCAGTCTTAATGATCTGCGGTGGTGGAGGGAAATAGTGGTTCAAAAGCTCAAAGTTGTCTCTATGGCTCCAGGATGTGTCACTATAGGAGTCTTTGATAGGCATGCATCTGGTGTGTTGGGAAGTTTTGGTACCTCAGAATAACAAATGAAGCATTGCTTATGGACTCCTGACTGAGGACTAGCCTGGGAGTTGCCTGAGTTCCTTAAACTGATCTCCTGTTCTTTCTGAAACCTCCATGCCCACGTTGGGGATGAATGGCACCACTATCCACCTTACTGCAAAGCATCTAAGTTAGCTAGGTCCATTTGCTCTCCCCAAGACAGCTTTTACTTTCCTTATGAGTAGCAGCAGTGGTTGCTTTGGATTAGCTTTTCACTTCCAATTTTCTGTGGGCTATAGATAAAGTACTGATAAAGGATGTGAAAGAAGAAACCAGGTAGCCAAAACTGCCAGATGATTAAGAGGTAATGACTTAGAGGTAATGGCCTGTAGTTTTTTTATTTAAAGATTTTATTTATTTATTTGACAGACAGAGAGATCACAAGTAGTCAGAGAGGCAGGCAGAGAAAGAGGAAGCAGGCTTGATCCCAGGACCCTGAGATCATGACCTGAGTCGAAGGCAGAGGCTTTAACCCACTGAGCCACCCAGGCGCCTTGGTCTGTAGTTCTGACACACAGATCTTGTGCCCAAGGAATTACTTATATATAAATGAAAGCTACCAACTAAATGATAATATAATTTTGAGAATCCAGAGAGAAAAGGACATTTTAGAACTGGAAAGGACCTTCATCTGGTCCAAGAAACTAAGGACCAAGGAGACTCCCATCAGTGTCTATGACAATCTGAATATTTGAGACTAAAAGAAAAAGTATCTGTACTTTATTCACCAGCTCTGAGACTTAGTTCATTGGGCTGGAAAATAATGCTAATTAAAACATGCTCCTAGGCTTATGCTCCAAGCCGGCTGGTTCTTTTGCGCACTTTGTAAATCACAGACTACATCCTAAGTGTGAGTGCACCCCATCATCCTTGCAAGAGGCTCATTTATATGGAAGGACTTTGGTATTACGTGAGAATGTGGGGCTGGATCAGTGTAACTCCATCTCCCAGAAAGACCATCCGTAGGCCCTGGTGCCCTAAGATCTGTAAACAGAACTGCTTTTTCAATAGTTACATTGTACCAAAGGACAGTGTTTTGGCATTTCAAGCCCCTTTACATTATTTTTAAAGCCCAAATATAAGACTGCAGAACAACTAGTTCATAAAAGTAGAAGTATGAAGACAGCTGAGTCTAGAACAAGGGTGGAAAAGGAAAGAAACTGGGTTCCTCCTGAGTATGTCAGAGTATAGTGTTCTGTGAAAGTATTATGTAACGGAAGTGAAATAAGAAGAAACAAATGAACTCTAAAGAGCCTGCAGTCTGATATTTGTTGATGAATGTTGCTAAGTAAAAACAATACTACTGTGGAGCCTTAAATTTGAGGAGTTCAATCTCTAACAGGTTGACCTGTTATTCTAACGGGCCCTTTTGGACCCATGTGATACTATGATAATGTGTATCCATTAAAAAGAACTGTGGGGATTATAAAAATGGCATTTCTTCTGGGTTGCCAAATGAGGACTACAGTTTCAGTGAGTCCTGTTTGCTGGTAAGGGTATTTTCCTGTATTCCCATTCTTCAAGAAATGGCAGCTTAGTCTGACTGGCTAATGGAAAATAGCCTGCCACCTTTACACTGAGCCACACTGCTGATGGATGAGTCCCAAGAAAGCAGAGAAGTGGCCGAATCAGACTGTCCTAATTCTACTGGACTGGGCAAGAGAAAAATTTACCATATTTTATAAATGCATTCCCATAGACCTGCCTGAGGAGGAAATCATATGACAACCAGGTCTTGGTAACTACTCATTTATTTTCACCATTGGGTTTAGCAACTTACCTCTAATGGTTTTACATTCAGTCGTCCCACTTTATCCAGGGAGATGCGCCTTTCTCCCTTTTGCTTTCCTGTATCATTTGTGTCAATTGAGGGACTTCTCCCACTCACTGACACTCTTCTCAGTGTCTCAATGGTACATCCGGTTCTAGTTAAACACTCCAACTGCAGTTTCTCAAGAGGGTGTGTTTTTATAGAAATGACTCCTAGGTGTTCTGCCACAATGTTTGGATCAATATTGATTGGTTGTTTCCCATGGTGAGGAATTATTTTAATTGGGAGTTCCTCTTCACTTAAATCTTGACCTAATTCTTTTTGCTTTACCTCAGGCCGTCTTTTAACAGCATGCTCATGTACCTTTTCAATAATTCGACTAAGATCCAAATCGCCAAAGAGATCAGCCTGTGAATCTTTTGGGCTAATCATTTCTAATGGACAATTGGAAACTTTACTGATGAGTAAAGAAGCTACCTCTTTAGGGAAGACATTGTTTGTACCTTTCATGTCATAATAAAGTTCTTCATGAGTTCCAGATTGTTGTAGTACCTGATTATAAACAGAGTCAACAATCTGAGAAATAATTTCTGTACTTTCTGGACTTAAAAAAGTTTCTTCAGGATTAGCAGCTACAACACGAATGTTATTTCTGGAAATTTCAGCCGTCACAGATTTTGTCAATTGAGATGCAATTTTATTTACCTCAAACTTTGATAAATTTTTTGCATCTCTGCTTGAGGCACTTGGCAACTTTATTAGTTTAGCCAAGAATAAGGCCAGAATTTCCTCTAAAAACCTAGCATCTAACACAGTCTCTTTTTTTGTTGAAGGCTTTTTCTTTGCCTTAAGGTCATCAATGATCTTAACCACTTTTTCCATAATTTTGACAGCTTCCAGAACTAACTCTGAACTTGATGCTTCTTCTTCTACTTGAGGATGAAGTTCTGAATTGGAAATTTCCTTCACCATTAAAAATCCTATTATATCAGAAAGGACATTGCTCTTACCCATTAAATCTTTATACACTGAAATATGGGAGCCAGAACGCCTTAAAACACTGTTATAAACGGAAGTAACTACTTTTTCAATAGTTTTACTGTCTGCTAAAGATACAGTGGGTGATTCTTTGGCCTGTGGCACTACTATAATTTGACTTTTAGAGAGATATTCTTGGAATGAATTTAAGATTTTCGAGATTATTGTTTGCATTTCAGCATTTAGAGAACTGTTTTGTTTCTTATCCACTTTTGGAAACATAGATAAAAGTTTTGACAAAAAATTTACAGCAATTTCTTCTATTATGTGAAAAGGCAGTTTGTAAGCCTGTGATGGCCGAGATTGGGGAACTTCAGTGGTTTGGATGACATCTTTAAGGATATTTTCAACAACACTGTCAACTTCTGTACACTGATGTGGTGTTAGCTCTCCAGAAAAATAGTTCTGCAACTGGTTGCCAGCCACTTCCTGTACAACTAAATTTACTATGGTTTCTGAAAGGATTTTGCAGCCACTGCTGACACAATTTTGTATGCTCTCTTGAGATCCAAATTGTGGCAAGAGATTATTATAAATAGTTTGAACCACTAATTGAATAATTTCATCATCATTAGGATGTAAGGATTCTACATACTGTACAATCATATCTTTATCTTTGGAAATCTCTGTCATAATTGTACTTACTAACTTCATTTGAAGGAAATCCAGTTCTATGTGCAAATTATCTTCAGATATTTCTGTTTTAGCATTGGCTACTGTAGAGAAAATTTTTGATAGAAGAGAAGAAATTATACTTTCTAAAAATTCAAAAGGTAACATTATGGTATATGGTGATGATGTCTGACATTCTTTGCAGGCTGTTTGGACTACCTTATAGACCTTTTTCATAATCTCCTTAGATTCTAGAGGCAAACATGCTGCAGCTGGAACCTCATCATAAAGTAGCAAGCTTAGCTGATGCTGAAAAATTTCTTCTATGACTGCTTTAGCTAGCTTTCTTGTCAAATCTTCACCATTACTATTTATGTCCTTATAAATGGAGTCTTGAGATCTATATTCCTGCAAAATACTGCATATAGAGGAGTGAACAATCTTGTTGACCAACATTTTATCACTTGATGGTTTATTAGCCATAGAAGGTGCCTCATCTGAAGAATCTATCTTAGTTGCAGCTGCCTTTTTTTTCTCACGAGGTGCTTTATCCACAGATGGTTCTTTTTGCCTGAGAGGTATGTTGGGAACCGATGAAACTTTATCTGCAGATGGGCAGAACTGACTTCCCTGATCTGGGTTCAGTACTTTAATTTGAGCATCTGAAAACTCCTTTAACAGGGAATCAATCAGTTTCATAGCTGTGTCATAGAGTGCAGTTTGATTTATATTTTTGGTTACATTTTGACATGCATCATCTGTACCCAGTGAGGAATTAAAAACCAATTTGTTAACTATTTCAGAGAGAACGTCTTCTAAAAAGTTAGCTGGAAAAATACCACGGTTATTTTCTAGTGGATTGTCTGGTTTACTAGGTTTACTTATAATTTCTTTATCTTTACTTTTTTTATTCTCTACCCTTTTTGCAGGAGCATTGTGTTTAGCTGGATTTGTTGAGGCAGACTGGGCTAAACCCTTGCCATCTGCTTGAGTTACATATACCACTTTATCATCTAGGGGATTTGGGGATTTTGAATCATCTATTAGTTCTTGGAGAGGAAACATTTCTAAAACATTTCTGTAAATGCTTTCAGTGAAATTTTGGACACATTTAAGATGCAAGGTCTGTTTGTCGTCTGTAACTCCGTAAGCTGGAGAATCTTTCCTCTTCTCTTGGATATTTCTATTTCTCACTTTGGATTTCAGAGATGGTAATTCAGAAGGTCTATCATCTTTTTCTAATGAACTCCCTCTTTTCTTGTCACTCTTCTTTTTATCTATTTTTAAATATGGTTCCAGGAAAATCTTCTTGTTTTTTGTATCATCCATAGCTGATGAAAGGTGTTGGTATACCTCATCACCATGCCCTTTCTCCTCTTTTATACCCAAAGTTCCTTTCTTCTTGCTTTCATACTTTGTAGGTGCCATACTCATATCTGGCCCCCGGGTATCTTCACTTTCCATTTTAGTTGTTGGAGAAGTAACTTTTGATGCCTTCTCATTCTCTTTTCCAATTAACCTTTCCTTTTTCGTTTCAATCCCTTTCTTTTTATCTGTCACAACTCCAACTAACCCTGATACTTGGGTGGTTAATTTGCCCTTCATAATGCTAGTTATAGTGGTACATATCGTCTCCTGGGTGCTGCCTGTCTTCATAGATGTCTTCTTTATGAAATTCTCTTTTCCATGAAGTGCTCCTCTACCTATTTCCAAAGTGTTCATTATGGCTTTCAGGTCTGAGGTTAGAGGAGTAAGTGTAGATAATTGTTCTAGTGAAAAAACTGGGCTCTTCTTCAAGCTTCTATTTATTTCTGTAAAGGTATTATATGGTAGGTGTTGAACTCTTTGGATGATGTTATCCACATTTAGAAATGAACAAAAGGTGGAAGACCAGTCTCCTGAAAAAAGTGGTTGAATCTTGAAAGCAGAGATTGCTGTTTTGGCTAAAGCAGCTATCATCTCTATAACAATGTTACTCCTATCATCTTTCTGAACATTGTTAGATCCATACATTTCTATGACCTTACTGTAAACAGAATCAGATACTTTATTGACTGTCTCTTTATCTATTGGTGGAAAAGACAACATTTCTCCAGAATTTGCTAGGACTTTAATTTTACTTTTCCTAAATTCCCTTATCAGGGCATTTGCAAATTTTATAGCCATGCCTATGGGGTCTTTTTTTGATATCTCTTTGTCATTAGGGGTTTCAGCAATACTTGGGAGAGTATAAAATTTGTGAACAAGGTCAATTATGACATCTTCCAAAAATGTAGCAGGATACACAGAAGCCTGTGGGAGGCCTGTGAGTATTTTTTCTTTATCAGGATTCAAGTGTTCAATGATACAGTCATTTTTGGGTAAGTCACAGGGAGATGATTTTTCATCATGTAAAAATGGCTGCAGATGGTAGTCCACAATTTCTTTCATAATGAAACCAGCTATTTTCTTGAGGAACAAGCCTCCCTTTTTGTATTTGTAACTCTGTGTTTCATTTTCTAATTTAAATTCTTTCATAATATTGTTACATATGGAGTTAACAAAGTTCTCACTTGCCCCTAACTGCATACTTTCCACATGCTCCTCTGCTGTGGCAAACCTAATTTCATGTTCAGAAATTTCTGTTATAATTTCATCAGTCAGTTTTGAAGCTGCATTCACAAACTCATAATCTGGTGGCACCTCTTTCTCACTGAGTTCAGTTTCAGTCTCAGATGAAGGGAATATATGTGCTAGAAGCTTGTAAGTAATATCTTCTAAAAGGGAATGTGGCAATACAGTGATTTGTGATGGCAAAGTATGGCTATCATCATTGATGCTGTCAAGTACATTTCTGATGATGTTTTCATCTTGGAGGGAGGAATAGGAAGAAGTTGATAATTCTCCCAAAACTAATGACTCCACTTGATAATCATAAATTTCTCCAAATAGCAAATAACATATTTTTTGCCCAAAACCGACAGCATCACTTTGTATGGCTCTATAAATATGAATCAGAGATTTATAATCATCTAATATTTTTTCATAAATTAGGTTGACAGTTTTTTTGACTATTTCTTTATATTCTTCTGAAAAATGCAGATTTTCATCCAAGTGATCTGCAACTAAAATTTCTGATGTGGTGAATTCTAGCACAATTGATTTTACTAATGTTGTAACAATGTTAGTTACCTTGGTTTTTGCTTTACATGGGTTTTCAGCAGCCAAGACATTATGTGAGAATACGTAAAGGAGTCTACATAAAAGCTCAGAAATTACATCCTCTAAAAATATAGCTGAATTCACAATCAACAATTCTTTTTGTCGAGGATCTGTTGTTCTCTCTTGATAAGTTTGACCCACTGTATCTGAAGGAAGCACTTTATCTGCAGATAAAAATGATTCAAGATGATGGTTAAATATTCCTTTTATTATATAACTTGCCATTTTTGTAATAGGTATATTACTTATGTCTTTTTTATCTTTTGTAAGAGACTGGTATAGATTTGAATGAGAAATATCAGCATAAATAGCATCAACCATAGCCTGGATATCTTTCTCTGAAATTGCGTTTTGTTTTTCATTTCCATGTTTAATAATGCATATTGCCTGTTTAGAAATTATTGACATGATCTCATCAATCAGCCTCACAACTGTGCTGCTAAAGTCTGGCTGCAAAAAGTCTGGGTCTTCTGCACTGAAGTGCAGTGGATTTATCTGAGATAAAACCCGAGTGACAATTTTTTCCAAATGTGTATGTGATAATATGGTAGTATATGGTATATAAGTCTGTCTTCGGAGTCTTGATTTACTAATGGCATAATGAACTCTCTTTATCAAAGCATCAGCATTGAGTCTTGAATATGATTTAAAAGGCAGTTTTGCTATGAAATCTGGATGAATTTGGAAATCAAAAACTTCAGCCAGGATAATTTTAGTTACCCTTTCAGCCAATGTTTTTGTATCACTGAGAAAGTGTTTATCAGGTTCCAGTTCATATTCTTGTAAAACTTTGCTATATGCCTTCTCAATAATTTCAGTCACTACTTCTGTTTGCACTGGTGGCAAACACAGTTGTTCCTTAGAATTTTCTAGGATGCTAACTTGAGCTTTTGAAAATTCTTCCGTTATCAAATATATGACTTTTTCAGCTGTTTCCAACAGTTCTTTTCCTGAATCTCTTAATGAGTTTGTTTGCACAATACCTAACACTCTGTGGAATATTTTGCTTAAAACTCCAGAGATCACATCTTCCAAAAAGGCTGAGGAGTAAACACCCACAAAAAAATGTTGCCTTCTCACATCATCAAAGTAAGTATATGATGGAGGAAGTAATGCCTTTCCATACACAAATGGATGGAGATGCTGTTGGCAGATATTTTTAATGATAAAACCAGCTATTCTATCAATAAGAACACTGTTACTACTTATAATTTCATGCTCAACTGTTTCTTGAGACCCAGAGTTTGGCAACATATTTTTAAACACAGAATCAACGAGATGCTGAGCATCAACCTCTGAATAAACAGATTCGGTTTCTTCATCTTTTGAAAATCGAATTTCATGTTGGGAAATTTTCATCCTGATATCACTGATTAGCTTTGAAGTGATTTCATCATAATTAATTCCTGATCTACCTTTTGGAGTTTCACTGTATGGAACCATGTTATATGAAGAAGGAAAGATTCTAGATAATAGCACTCTAATTACGTCTTCTAAAAGTGTGTATGGCAGCAAGGTGTTATATGGAGATAAATGCTGGTTTGGCTTGGTAGATTCACTGCTGCCACTAAAGACATTCTGAATAATGTCCTCCACTGTTAAAGTAACATAGGAAGAAGCTGACAAATCCCCAGAAAACAGGGGGTGAAAAAGATAATCAGAAATAGCTGCTACAATTAAATTGGTAACATTTTCTGCAAAAATATCACTGTCTTTGAGTTCTTCATTATCAACCTCTGTGGTTAGTACATGCTGTTGCAGAACATTCTCATAAATTGAATTGACAAGTTCATTCACGGTGTCTAGATCTACAGTGGGGAAACACTGCTTTTGGTCTTCACGAAGAATGCAGATTTTAGCTTTGTTAAAATGGTTATTTATTGAGTTTACTATTTTTTGGGTCATTTTATCCAGTTCACATTCAGTGTTATATTTTGAGTTAAAGATCTTTGATAATATCTGGGCAACAATATTTCCTACAAATGCATTAGGATAAAAGTCCATACCTAGTGATGATGGCTTCTGGGGTCTATGTGATTCTGTCACCTCACTGAGAACCTCTTTAACCATATTTGATATTTCATCCAGTGGAATCATTGAACAAGGTGAGCCCTCTCCACACAAAAAGGGTTGAAGATGATTTTCAATAATCTCTTGAATAATGAGACTGGCTATTCGGTCAATCATAATTGGGTCTTGGCTTACTATACTTTTCTGGACTGACATAAGAGAGTTGGACATCTGTAAAACATTATTATAAACAGACTCCACCATATTTTGAAGTTTTTTTTCTGTATATAGATGTGGACAATCATATTTAGTGAGCCAAATCTTATGCTTTGAAATGGCTGACAAAACCTTATTTATAATACAGGTAGATACCTCATTAAAATCCGAAGTCAATAAATATTTCTTTCCCAAGCACGAAGGCTTGTAGGGTGGAGAGATGAGTTGAGATAATAGCTTCCTGATGACATCTTCTAAAAACGAGTGTGATAACATGGTAGTATAGCCCATTGAATGTTGACCCTGGTCATTAAGTTCTCTTAGGTTGTTTTGAAGTTCCTGCAATATATTTTCAGCTTTAAGAGGGTAATATGAATTAGGCATGAGCTTTCCTACAAAGCACAGTGGGAGTTGGTAGTCTACACTCTTTCTCAGTATGCCATTAGTTATCTGTTCTGCTATTGGGGTGGTAGCATGTGTCAGATGACTGCCACCAGTAACTTGTAATGCATATTCCCATGAAACAGCACTATTAACTGAGTCAACAATCTTTCTAACAGTTTCTTTATTGATTGGTGGAAAACATATCCTTTCTTCAACATCTCGTAAGACGGTGATTCGAGCACTGTTAAACTCATTCACCACGGAGTTGACACCTAATATATTTACCTCATTGAGCCGAGCTTTAGAGATGTTTATATTTTTGCCCTGCAAGGAGGTGGAGAGACTAAGGAAAATATCTGCAATTATTTTCTCCAGAAATGTGGCAGAGTAAACTCCTGTGTTCATGCCTCCTGGATATTGCATGCTAAGATGAGCTGTTGCATTCACTTCCTTTTTACCTGATCTTTGAAGAAGAGGTAGAGGAGGGAATTTTCCTGAAAATTGCTTACCAAATGGGGCTTGCATTTTGGAATGAATCCCAGAGAGGTTATTCAGTGGTTCTCTCAAAGGCTTGCTGTCATAATTCATGAATCTTACAGAGCATTTACCCTGTCTTGATTCTTTTAATTTTGGCCCTTCTCCTTTTGAGAAACGAGGAAGTCTTTGTCTTCTTCCATACATTAAATGCTTGTTTGAAAAAAGTGGACTTCTGGGAGGTTGGTATATACCACAGGACAGTTTTTCCATTAAGGATTTTACCAAGGTATGGGAAATAATACTAAGCATAGATTCTTGATCTATTTCTCCTAGATTTGCCAAAAGGGCTGACATGTTGTATTCTTCAAATGGTGAGCCACAGTCCATTGTTCCCCTGCAATAATTCTCTATGCTCTGAAGTATGTTGAGCAGTTGACCTTCTGTTGGTATTTCACCAGAAAGAGGACTATCTGTAAGGAGGTTGTTGGTTGTACATTCTTCCAAAAGTATTTTAATAAATTTCTCACATACAGTGTTCAAAAGAAAAACTGATTTTGGGGAGAGCCCCAGGTTATTTCTAGGTATTCTATGACTTTGCTGGTTATTTGAAGATAGGAACCTTTTTCGTGGTCTTTTACCAGAATCCATATCCCAATTTGGGCATTTATCTGGCGAAACCAAATTGAAAACAATATTGGAAATTTTATTGACTACTTCTTTGAATTCATGAGTTTTTTGACTACCAACCAGAGTGCTTAACTTGCATGCCAGATAATTTAGTTTATTTTTCTGTACTAGTTGATTAATTCGGTGAGTAGGAGATGATTTCCAACCCCTGGAGCGTGTCTGTCTTTTCATAGTTTTTGTTTTGTTGCGAATGGGCAAACTATGGCTTTTAAGCCTGAAGTGTGGTTTGTTTCTTCCTTTCCTGTCAGGCTGATGCTTTATTCCTATTTCCTTGGACAGAACATGGATCACTCCTATTAAGAGATCCTGAAAGAGATTGTCTAAGTCAGCTACAGCTACTCTTGGGCAGTAAATATATTTTGTTTTCACAGAAAACATTTCTTGTGGAATGTCTGCCTTTAAAATGTCACTATTAAAAAGGATCCGAATAATGATTTCAGAAAGGCTTGAAGCAAGTCCTCTGATAGAAACTGACCGACTTGCAAGTACTTGTGAATGAATGAAAATAACCTTGCTTTTAAAAGCTGCATCTTGGTTTTCCGGTGATTTCTGCTTTGTTCCACCATCTTCAGTACAATTAGAAATGCTTGACATTATATATGAAATAACTAATTCAGTGAGTTGTTCACAAAATTGATAAAGTGAAGTATCATAGTTAATGTTTCCTAGAGGCTGTTTTGATTCATACTTTTTCCTTAATGGTGTGGAAACAGTAAATACTTTTTCATCAAGAGGACCTTAAAACAGAAAACATTACTATTTTTAACATGCATTAAGGGAAAATGTTGAGCATTCAAAATACTAGCAATATTTTATATATGAATCTTACCTAATTCAAGAAATACAAAAACCTAGTCAAGAAATTACAGAACTGCGTTCTCTTCATATCCCTATTTCCCACCTGTGGAACCTTACTTCAGCCATGAAATTAAGAAAATAGTCTAACAGAATTCAGATCTCTGAGTGGTGGTTTCTTCCTTATATAGCTATGTTTCCAGCTTTAAAAGCTGGAAATCCTAGGGCAGAGAAATGATTTTCAGCTTTAGCTGCAAAGCCCTAGAGTGATTCCAGTGATCACTACAGACCTCATATAATTCTTGAAAATATTTTCAGCTGTTTGTCTCATTATCCAGTTTGGGACTATATAGTATACAGTAAACTGAACTGGATGAAATTGCTGATGTTTGACAGTTTTTGACACACAAAATGGTTATTTCATATGGATCAACATAATACATGCACGTAAGCATTCATAGAAAGGGAGTGCAAATATCCTATTTGTAAACACGGGTTTGGAGTATTGTACTTAAAAGGAACTTAAGTCAGAACACTGGAACATGAACAGAACAGGAAGTTTAATGCCATTGTTCTTATAAACTCTATTACCAATAACTGCAAAGACTTTAACTGTATATCTCAAAAAGAAGTTGGATCATTACAGTCAACTATGTATGAAGTCTGACTATAATTTAAGACATCATTTAAAAAAAAAGCACGTGAAAAAGAAAACTCTCTTTGAACTTCTATTTGAGAATTGCTTGTAGAGCAGCTCAATGTCCCAAGCACGACAGCTGATTTCATCATATCATAGGCATACCTCATGCCCAACCAAAATATCTCATTTTGCATTATGCACATTTAATTTTATCTGTTGCTAGCAAAAACTGAATAATACTCTTCCAAATGATAATTAGGTAAAAGTGCTCAACATTTTTTTCTTTCGGCACACTGACCAGTTAAGAAACACATACTTAAACAGCCACCCCAAATCCAAAGCTATTTTCAGAGCAGGAATTAATGCAGCTTCTTGGATGTGAGAGTGACAAAACTCATTGACTTACTCAAATGATGCCAACTTTTTATAAGTCATCCCTCACTCACCTCTGTGTTCAAAGTTCTTGAAATGCGTGACCACAGCTGTAGTAACATATCTTGCTACTAGATGGATTTCATGTGGTCCCAGTTCCTGATCTGCAAAAGCAATGACTTCAGCCTCTTCAGGAGGTTCTGGTTTCTCTAACTTTGGGTACTTATCTTTCCACTTTTCCAATAAAGTGAAATCTTCTCCACTTGCTGCAAGGCTTTGGTTTTCTTCTTTGGTTTTAGAGTTGATTCTTTTTTCCCATATTTTAAGCAAACTTTTCTCATCCTTTTGTTCTTCAGACATCATAGACAAAGGCCCTTCCTTTGATATAAAAAATGGCTTCATTGTTTCTATACTTTCATTAGTACATGGGTTTTGACTTGGAAGGCCATAACTCAACAGCATGGTATTGACAATATTTTCTGCAGCTGTACCTATTTTGAGTGGAGAAACATTTGTCTGTATTTTGTTTGGCTTAATAACTGGCTTGGGGTGCTCAGAGTGAAGAACTTTTGGATTTTCACTTTCTTCCATTTCTGTGAAGGATGTGGGGTACCCCAGTGCTATTTGCACAGAATGACTGGATTTCTGAAATGGTTTTTGTAAAGGGAGAGAGCTATTTCCTTTCACAGCTTGATCAAAATGGCTAAGGCCTTGGACTTCACTTCTAGAATATAATGGTTTAAGTTCTGATTTGAGCCCTTCCAATGGCTCTGTGATTTTAAATGTATCTCCTGCAGAGTATCTGACATATGAAGGTAGACTAGAAGAAGCCTTCGCCTTTACTTTTCTATCTTTCTCTGAATAAAAAAATAAGCCAGAGATTTTTGGAAGATCATCCCCACAGCTAATTCCCTTTGACTCTGAAGTGGACATTCCCATCCCAGTTGCAAATCTGGGCCAACTGGCAGTGTAGGCATTTTCTCCTACTTTGAGATTTTCCTTTGGATGGCTTTTGATCATCAACTCATAGAAATGAGTACACTGGTCCATCAGTGTGCTGATGATCTGACTTGCCACAATGTTTTTTTCAAATATGCTTATTGAAGATGGTTCCATTTGGCATTTTCCTTTGTCTAAATTGTTCTTAATTATACCAAGCATGTCACTGACAGTATTAGCAGTGTAAGTAAGCAGTTCTAAATGGAACGAGTAAAGCTGTTGAAGGGTATTGTGCATGTTCTTCTGGGAAATCATATTACGTGATTTAGATCCATCAGGAAACTTATTCAGTGGTTGTAACTCGGGCAATATTGTTTTCATGAATGGCTTCTGTTGGACAGCAAAAAATTTTTCAATAGGTATTTTCACAATTTCAGAAAAAGTATATGTAGAGCTATGTTTAAATTGTAGGTCTGCAAATGATTCTAAGGTGTTCAGAACCTCTTCCATGAGCTCTTGAGCAATTTGGTGGTTAGAACCCTCATATATTTTGTCTTTCAGCTTTGCATTAGAGCCTGGTACACTGCTCAGGTTATTGTTTCTTAAGGAGCCAACTTGACTTCTAGTTGTAGTTTCTTTCTTGCTTTCTAGCATTTCTTTACCATCTGTTATGACCATCTGATTCACGAAGTACACATCTAATTTTTCTAAGAGCTTTTTAACAATTTCCTGACCAAATATGTTAATTTGCGCTTGGGAACCCTCAGCTCCAGAAGCAACTCTTTTAAAGTTATGGTACCTGCTTTCACAAGCCTCAAGAGGTGGCAAATTTAAAAGTGAAACAGATTGTTCTAATTCCTTTGTTTTCACTGAAATTTCATTCAGAACAGTCTCAGCTATCATCAATAGCTTATATTTTTCATTTTCCCTGTCATTTGGTTCTGTTTGCCATTCATCAAATATTTGTCTAAAAATATCTTTAGGGAAGATTTTTTCTGGCTGAGAAGAAACATTCTCCAAAGAGAAACAGACTTCTGGATTTGTAGGAGAGATTGTCCTAAAATTCCTCTGTGAAAGTTTGAGATCATGTGAGGGTGAGCCTTTTATCTGGTCGGCCAAATTGTCATTTTTCATAGCATATAATCCCTCCAAAACGGCATTAACTATTTTACTTGCTGTCATAATTTGATCAGAAGTTAAAGTGTTTACATTTACCATTAGTCTATTTTGCCTCACCTTTTGAAATTCATTCACAATTGTTTCCAGAATATTGCTTACTATATCCTTCGCATACATTTTTAGTTCTGCGGCGGGGAGTTTTGTTCTCACTAAGGACTTTTTGGCATCCTCTGCTGGTAGCAGGTATGGCAGACCAATGGCAGTACTGGACCGACTGCCTCTGAAAATCTTCTCTCTAGGACTTAACTTGGACTTACTTTTGGCTTTAACACCACTAGGTCCTAGCTCTGGTTTTGTTTCAAATTTAGGCAAAGTGATAACTTTTGATTTTGCTTCGAGGTTTGTTTTAAAACTTACATTATGGCTGCTTTTGGAACTAGCATTAGAACTGCATGGCCTCAGAGATTGCATTCCATCAGACGGATCTTTAGGAAGCAAATTCTCTTCTAGATTCAGCAAAACAAAATCTGTGATCTTTCTGAGAACCTGTTGGACCAATTCTTCGCCAACTTGCAATGGAGAAAATTGCAATAAGGTGTTTTCCAATGAAGTGACACTTCTAATGCCTGTGTAAGAATTAACTCGCAGCATCACATGGTCAGGGGGAACACTTCTTTCTGCTTGTTTTGATTCCAGAAAGCTTGTTGGATTCACCAGTAATTCATCATGGCCAAATGCTTCCAGTTCTGGCCTGGTCTCATTCTTTTCATATAAGGATGTCATTACTATTGAGAACATTTTTCTCAAAACACTTTCAACTATGTCATTTGCAACACTGCTTATATGTGACTGAAAGTTTTTTTTCTGTGCTGTTGCTGTTTTCATTTTAGAATCAAATGTAAAGTGGAGGGGTTCACTAAGTGGAGGCCAAAGATCTATGTCTTCCATTACCCTCTGATATACCTTCTTTAAAGTTTCCTTAACTGCACTTAACAAAGCAGTCGTTTTTTCCTGTGTAGAGTCTCCATTTCTAAATATTTCTTCCAAAATCTGTCTCAGGTTTTCTGCTTTTGATATAATTTGGTTTTGACAGGGGCATTTTGAAAAAAGAGACAGTTCAGTGTTGTCTTCCATCTTTCTTTGACCTGGCAATATTTCATTTTGTACAGCTAGTTGTGTAAACAGGCTAGGATTCTGCTGTGAGTAAAACCTACTTGCCTTCAAAGATATTTTATCATGTAAATTCTTTAAGATGTTGACAGTTTCACTTGCAATTATGTTTTCTTGGAATGAAGTACTGTTCGGATACAAATACATCTTCTGGATTTCTAAATCTATATCGTTTTTTATAAGCATCAAAATGGTACTGGTGATTATGTCAGCATATTCCCTAAGACTAGCCTGTGATATATGAATTGCAGGCCCATGTTTTTCCCTGTAATTAGCAAATGTGTGATCCGTGACCTCTTGACCAAGAATGGTTCCAGCTGTTGAGATTTCTAGGCTATTCACATCCGATGGCATTTGGTTTGCTTCAAGAAATACGCTGTTGTTTTGTTTACAATTTGTAAATTCTGAGCCAACAGATGTTTTTTCTGTAGTCTGAGTATCAAGAGTAAGTAGCAAATCTACTCTTTCTGTGGCAAAAGATTTTAATCTATTTGAAATGGCGTTAGTAATAAAATGAACATTTTCTTCACATAGGTCAGAATCAGATTTCTTAGCATCTTGTTTTTTAAGTACAGTTGTCTGATTATCATCAGAATACAATGATTTCAGCTGTACATCTCTTCCTTTTCTTGCCCATGGAAATCTGTCCCTTTCCCCCTCATTCACTGAGTCTGTAGCCGGAGATTGTTGATGCTCCACTTTGGGAAATGCATTAGAAAATGCCAGGGGCAATTTCAGAGAAATAGAATCCTTTGCATTTATGACAAGCATGATAGCAGAAGTGAGATTTTGAAGAACAATATCCACTATATCATTGGAAATCATTGTGACGCACGACTTAGGAACTAAAAGCATTGGAATACCTTTATTTGCGCACTTGGGGTTTGTTTCAGAGTTTGCTTCTAAACGATTCCCACTTATGTTACATTTATTAAGAGTGGATGCAGCAAGTAGGAGATTATTCTCATCCAGTGTTTTCTCACAGATGTCACTTAAGATATGCTCAATGGTATCTAGTATTTGAAACTGAAGTTTTTTTCGATAATCACTTTTATTGAATAGCTTTTCAACAATATCTTCTGGCTGACCTGGATTAAACTCTCTGTCAAATAGGTTTTTTTCATATTTGCCTTTAGTAGACACAATACTTAACACTGTATTAACAATCTGGCTTAGGATACTGTCAGAAACCACAATATTATGGACTAAGAATGGACTTTTTGTTTCTTTATCTAACTTATCTTTGATTCCTTGTAAAATTTGTCTAGCCACTTCTGTTGCATATGAATTTAATTTACAGGCAGTCAGTTGACATATTGAGGTAGTCTTTCCTGACTTGTTATGGTCCACTGAGCAATAAGAAAATTGATCACCAGAATATGAATCTTTGGTTGATAACCATGGTTGGCTGAAATCAGTTTCATCCTCCTGTAGAGGCAAAGCCATTGGAATTGTGAAACTGATGTGAGGACAAAAGAGAGCTTTTACTTTAGAAGTAGTAAATGTTTCTAAATTTGTTAATACTGACTGTATAATATCTTCAACTACATTCATTTTGGTCATTTTACCACCACTAAATGTGGACTGCAATATACATGGATTTATGTCCAGTATGGTTGACTGAAGAGAGGCCTTTTCTCTACTGTCATGCTCAGGAAAAGAGATATTTGTTGGACAGGTGATAATGTTAGATCTGTTTTCACTTGCATTTCTATCTGTTGTGACAGCAGAATAAAGTTTTTGAAGTATGGTTCTAACAACATTATCTGCAACAGCAGTTACATCTGCCTCAGACACTAAAGGATTCATTATTTTATCCATAGATTGAATTGATTTTTGAGCAACTGACTTATCACCAGGATGAGGAATGTCACATAAAGGGGACTGAGAGAAAGTAAGCACATTTAATTGATCAATTAATTCATTCTGAAAAATTTCATTCAAAATATTTCTTATAATGGGCACAACTGGGGACTTTTCTGGTTCTTTGAGTTCTACTTCAAATTTTTTAAATGTTCTTTCTAGTTCCCATTGCTTAAGAGATTCTGATTTAGTTTCTTCTGGTGGTCTTTCCTCTCCAGCACTTTTTTTCTCTGTATCTGCAGGATCTTCTAGATAGGACTCTGGGTCAGCCCCTCCTGGAAGAAAATTTCCATAGGTTGGCCTGTATCTGTAATTTTCAATGCCTTGCTCTTCTGGTTCAGTTTCATTAAGTACATGGGGAGGCCCTGCATCTAAAATCAAATCGACCAGATTCTTAAGCATTTCTTTCTCCTGTGGCTTGGTTATGCCTGTTTCCAAATCTGACAGGCTCACATTTGATTCCATTTGAATAGCCTTCAAAATAGTACTTGATACTTTCTTTGCATGCATGTATAAAGCAGACTGCAGTTGTTTCTCATGTGTGTTTGTACAAATGTTCATACTATCACTTTCCCAGTACCTCTCACTGCTCTTTTTATTTTCATTGATTACAGTGCCCAGAGTTTCTAAATTTCTTTTGGCAAACCCTTTCAATTTAGCAAAAACCATTTCAAAGATATCAGAAGCCATGAATTCCAGTTTATTTGGGTGTTCTTCTTTTGTGGTCCCTGTTTTGGGGGCAGTTGTCTTTCCCTTGTTGTTAGTCACCTCTTGACCACCTGGCTGGATCACCTTAGACAACATACTGGAGATTATGTCAGAGCATCTGCCCATTTCCTCAACAAGCAAAGCATGCGATAGGCTGTCAGTATCAATATAATCTGAGATAGCTTTAAATTCTGAATTTGTGAAAATGTGATCCATCTCAGCACTACATAATTTTCTAATGATACCTTCTAGAATTGTATAGGAAATGAACTGAATATTAGACTCTAACACAGTGGCTGTTCTCAAATTCTCCTTGATCCACTCTCTATTTTGTTCATCAGATAGCGGAGAACATGGACTGTCTCCTATGAGCTTATGTAACATGTCACATAAGGTATCTCCAATTCTCTCTAACACTTGCAATCTGGTATATTTGTGAACTTCTTCTTGCATATGAGGGTACTGAAAAGGCATAAGCTGTTGTTGATCAATCTCAGCAGTTTCATATGAGATTTTAGATCTTAGCTTATCTGAAGAGAGAACACTGCTTTTCCCTGTATTTCCACTTAACAATTCACAAATGCAAGTTGCTAATGAACTTGTCATAATGTCATTATTTAGCTTTGTGACAACACAGTCTAATTCCTTTTCATTGTCAGCAAAACCTCCTGTATCTACAAAATCTTTGGGAAGGCCACACTTTCCAAGATTTAGATTTTTGTTATTGTATTTGAGTTCTTTCTGGATAGCATCCAAAACAATTTTTACCACTTTAGTTGTGTAAGTACTAAGGTGAGATTGAAATGAAGATTTCTTGTCAGGTGCAGGTTTTGAATGATCAGCATGGCTTTCTAGTTTAAAGTAGTTTTGCAATTTTGGACAAATAAAAGAGTTCAGCTTCTTAAAAACTGTATAAGTGATCTTATCATTAATGTGAACTACAGGTTCAAGTGTTAATTCAGTTTCTTCAGGCTCTGACCAGGGATCTTTTGTAGGGTCTATGCCAAGTACAGATAAAAATTTCATCTTCTTTTTACTCTCAAGCCATATTTCTAATGGCTCTTTATTTGGTATGTCAGAATTATCTAGGGAAGTTTGAGGTACTGATGAAGACTGTCTGATGATGTGACTATGAGCTATGTGAAGTATTTTTAATACAGCATCTACAGTTTCTTGAGCTACTATTTGGATTTCTGATGCAGAGAACATCTGGTTCATCCATTCTGGACGGGACAGATCTTGTGGTCTTCCTGATGTAAGAAGTGAAGCTTCCTTATCACTTTTATAACCTGAGTGACGAGAGGGTCCAGAAGATAAGTCTTGGAGCATCTGTGCTAAAATACTTGTAATTACATCTTCTGAGGCTTTTTGTATTTGATGCTTTTCCTCTTCGCTGAAAAGCAAAAGGTCTTTATTCAAACATGGCTTGTCATTAAAAAGGTCCTTATTATTAAAAGCTGGAAGGTCAGTCTTTAATTCCCAATCATGAAATTCTACTTCGTCTTGGTAAGTAGGCTTTGGTATGTTCATATTTCTTTTGTACTTCAAATCAGCATTTTCCCTTCTTAACTGGTGATCAGGAACCTGTTCTTGTAATTCTGTTTTTTCATCTTTGATAGATGAAATCAGTACATATTCCACAATCTGGTCTATTTCTTTATTTTCATCTTCAGAATAAAGAACCATTCCAGGAACATTAATGGGTGGAAAGAGGCCTCCATGTCTAGGTTCATTAGCTACTCTGGAGCTGGTGAGTCTGTGCCCTTCTTCAGTGCCAGAAGGACTGCTCAGTCTGGGGTGTCTTCTCTTTTGGACATCTGTTTTTGCTGGTTTCTGGTGTAACTGAGCCAAGACATCATCAAGTAGATGAAGGATGATCACTGTTTCCTCAGATGCAATGAGTCTTTCATTATTAAGTCCAATTTGTATATAACTTAGTATAGTATTGATTACTTCTTCTATATAACCAACCAGAGAGGATTGGGAAAAAATATTTGACACTAAATTTTGTATGTCTTCTTTGCTGATCAAATTGGTTGCATCAGGTTCAGCACTGGATTTACTTTTGCTGGCTCTTTGAAGGAATGCATATGCTGGATCTTTTCTGTGTTGCTGATGAGCAGGTTCAGTAGTGATTTCAAGTCGGGCAAGTTCATTTTGCTTAGAAGATGCAAGAGATGTAAGCTTTTCTAAAATCACATGAACCATATCCTCTGCAATACCACTCATGTTCTCCATAGTATAAGGCAGTGAAGCTTTTGAAGGTTTTTCTTCTGGAGAAATGAAATGTTCCCCACTGGCTGTTAAGTCTGATTTAAAGTGAACTGACACATTTTCTTGTGAAAATACCTCAGTACATTTTTTCTCAACTGCAGACTGTAACTTCTCAAGCACATTTTCCATTATTTCAGCAGCTGCTGAGGAGATACTGACATTGGAGAGCAAGTCTTTGTCAGTGTCAGTTTGATCAACCAAAGTTTCAGCCGTCACAGAAGCAAGAGTGGGGATGGTCTTGGTTAGTTCAGACACCATTTCATGAAAAATATTTTCTAAAATCAACTCGCATTCCTCTTTGAGGTGATATTTAAAGTTATCAAAAACATTCTTTAACTCCTGCATCTCATTTATGACTTTTGCTCTTTCATCAGAAGATGGCGGTTGTTCTAAGACATCTGTTTTAGTAATAGCATCTTCAGATTTCTTTATGCCTGTTTCAATCGGTGCAAAAAGGGGACTGTCAGGTTTACTGGTGTTAGGTTCCGGGGATTCAGCAGTCTTATTATATTTAGGTTCTGAGTTTTTACAGTGTCTTTTTCTGTGATGTTTTTTTCCTGTAACTCTTCTTTCTTTGTGGGCAAAACATAGTTTTACAGGTGCCGCTGGTTGTCCTATTGACCCGTCACCTGTATCCACACAGGCCTCTGCCTGAAATGTCTCTGCCTGAATATGTGTTTTATACAGAAGCATTTCACTGCATGTGCTACAGCAACTCACACTATTTGAAGAGAGTGTAGAGTCATCAGGCATTGGGTGTATAATATTTTGCAACCTTTCTTCATATTTTGTGATGGCTGGATATAATATACTGGTCACTGCAGCCACAACCCAAGTCATTATGTTATGAACTATACTGTTCAGTTCTTCTGAAGTTACCTGGAAAGGAAGTAAGCAGGACACAGGGGAAATCACATATATATTTACTCTATTGTAGGGACAGGAGCTAACCTTTAATTCCTTGTATCAAACAACACATAGATAGAATCCCACCATGGTGTATAGCAAGAACATAGGAAAGGATCTACTTAGAATAAGAGATGAATTTCAAATTGGTTTACTCTCTGTGACTGTGATCTATGATTCCCTTTGATTCAAAAATCCCTGGAACATTGATTTTCAGCATTCATTGCTGAACACAAATGGCTTCCTGGTTAAAAAAATAGCCAAGTGGGTGTCTAGGCTCACAGAAAACAACTGATCTGGCAAAAAGTAAGACTGTGTTAATGATCCAAGCAATATTTCTTAAAAATACAAACTAGATTACCTTTGACAAACTATTTCATGAAATAAATTTTCAGTCAAAACATTTATATGCCTTTGCAGAGATAGCCTCTTTTTATATAGGCATGCATCCAGCTAGGAGGTAAGGGCGATAAAGTACCACAGCAGAAGGGTCAGCCTGTGGGTTCTGTGGCCCACTGGTTGCTGCCTTCCTCTGTCAGTTCACTGTGCTTTTATGTAGGCAGAAGACTACAGCTACTTGTTAAGGTTTAATGAATAGTCAACAATTAGCACTGATTATTTAGTGGAAGTGAATAATAGGCTTTGGGTCCAAAAGATTATCAGTGCAAACTATCTTGGAGAGGGAGGCAGAGGATGGTTCACATTAATATCAGTCAAAAAGGCTGAGCTAGAACTGGGATGGACTCAAAGGGACAGAAGGCTGGGCAGTAGAGGGAAGTTGGGGGTCTCGTTCACTGTGAGCTGAAGTAGAAACGCAGGGACCAGACCCGAATGACCTTTTCATCAACGGTTAATTGTACTCACTGTCAGCTTAGACTGGACCAAGGGCAGATGGAAACTGCACCTGCAAAACTCTATACTTGTTTATATAATTCTTATTGCAGATATATTTTGGGAACATAAAAATCCTCCTGCCTATAATAAAATAGTATTTTTGTGATTTTAAATTTTATTTCAAATAGTATTTATTAAAAGTTATTGTTACTGTCAAGACAGCCGGACTGAGAATGCATACCTTCCACAGATACTCTTATTTCTCAAAGCTGTGGATACAAGTCAGTGGCAGTGAAGGCTGGATGCCTGGCATTCTCGTTATGCACTATTCTATATCCTGGCATTTGGGTACCAGATTCCCTAGAATGTGGTTGTTGCCTCCCAGTTACCTCCAAAGTTAGCTTCCAGATTGTTCAAGTTTAGGTCAATATCCAGTGAAAAGTTAACACTTTGTCAAATGTAGCATAACTCTCCTGATCCATTAGAGAAGGTTTGAGAACCACTTGAGCTAAAGCCATTTTTTCTACTCCAATTCCCAAATCTTTTAATGCATTTTATTGTGATTAAATACACAGAACATAAAATGTGCCATTTTACCATTTTAAAGCATACAGTTCAGTGGCATTACGTATGCTCACAGTGTTGTGCAAACACCACCACTATCTAGTTCTCTTAATGCATTCTTTTGTCACCTTCTGCCCTGACTAGAAAATGGCTATTGAGTTTGAAAAACAGTCTGGAATGACATACTGTTGAAAAACACCCCTTTACATAAACATGTCCTAAAAAAAATAAGAATAATAGCTAACCATTAATAGGTAAGTTACTTACCTTCTTGGTCTAAATCTGTCTAAATCTGTTCTAATACATATGAGCTAAGAATTTCAATATATATTATTTTCTTAATACCAGAGGAAATGTACAGAAGACCTACATTATTACTCTTGAGGTATCTGAGAAGAGGCATTTTCAACCTTGATATATAAAACAGGAGCATTCCTAAAGTTTTTAAAGAGATGAAATATGATAAATAGAATTTGATTTTCAGCTTATTTTCACTATACCATTAAACCAAGAAATATCCTTTTGGTGTCAGCATGTCTAGGTCTTTGTGTTTGTTACATGTTCTCTGAGTTGAGCAGGTGTATATGTGAAAGAGTGTGTGTGTGTGTGTGTGTGTGTGTGTGTGTGCGCACAACTCCCCTGAATCCCTCTCGTGTTCATGATTCCTCTGTGTAGCCTCAGAGTTGGGGCTCATCAAATTCACCCTCATCTTTGCCTGGCCCAAACTGCAGTTCTCAGGTGACCAGGTCCCTTCTTTTGATGGAGTACATCCTAAGATTTTTCCTACTCTCAGGAAAATTAGGAGACAGACCTAGGTATCCTGGCACA
Organism: Spilogale gracilis; assembly: GCA_004023965.1. Lineage (NCBI taxonomy): Eukaryota > Metazoa > Chordata > Mammalia > Carnivora > Mephitidae > Spilogale > Spilogale gracilis. The sequence goes on from PITA01002476.1 coordinate 84,697, forward strand.
CATGCCCAAGGGACAGGATGCTCGGCTCTAAGCCAGATCTCAATGGTCTGCAAAGGCATTTCCCTTAATGGCTTCCCATATGGAGCGGGTTTGTGGTATTTGATGCTTTTCTCATGATAACTAAACCTCCTAATGCTCCCTCAATCTATCCTCCTGAACCCCCTGCCCAAAGAGCCAATAATAGTAACTCTGGACCCCTGCAAAACTCAAGATTAACAGAGAGTGAAAGTCAAGAAGAGAAGAAAGCAAAGTGTCAATAGATGATTTTGCTCATTGTCTGATTCATAAACTTTTCTCTAATTTCATATTACAAAATATCCTTAACATGTTGCTTTATCAGTGAATTTCATCATACATACTGTTTTTTGACAGCAATTTTGATAGTATTGTTGTCTGAAAAGTAAAGAGAAATTGATTTTATTACTTCTGATCAATAATTTATGTAACTCCTCCTACCCCCAATTCCTAAGCATTGAATCAGATTATTTCCTTTGTGCTTTGGAGATTTTTTTTCTCCCTAGCAATTTACAAAAAGGAATAAGCTTTATTTTTATTTTGTGTCTATTCCTGTGAGTAATGGAGCATTTTTCAATTTTGACAAATATAGCCCATCTCTGAAATTACAACGTAACTTACAGGTCTCAACTAGGGTAAGAAAAACTTACAGGTCTCAACTAGGGTAAGGGAGTAATAGCCCATCCTCAGACTAGTACCTTTTTACAATACAAAAGCTGGAACATGAGTGCTGATGTCAGTGACACAGTTCCTATCCTTTGGCTTCATTTATTTTTCTAAGATTCAGTTTCTTAGGCCAACCCAGTGCAATTTCTTTTGCAACATAATGCATCCAGATTCTTTTTTTCTGCTCTCTCTACCTCATATCATTGGCAGCAAGTGGAACGCAGTGAGTCCTGTGTATTTGCTGCTACCTGTCTTCACAGGCTTTCTGTCCCAAAGGCATTCATTTAGATAAAAGGAAATAGCAAAGATCTGAGAACAAAACTAACCAGATAAGTGAGAAAGTCTCATATAAGGCCACTAGAAAATAGTCGTTATATCACATACAATCTACAATTCACAATGAATTACCAGATTTTTGTTGGAGTCAATTGAATGGAAACATGCAAATGAGCTTGCTATTATATTGGAAAGTTCCACCACCATTCCAGGAGTAACATGATATTCCATCTACTTTTCCCTAGTCTTAGGCGGTTTTCCTCAACAGGTTGATGCTACTAGGAAAGTGTCTAAGGTTTAGGACATTTGTAATGCTAACTTCCTACTTCTTAAATAAAGAGGGCAGTGATATTAATGACCATTAGTCCAGAAGCTGCAAAGAGAAGGCACAATTTTCAGTTTAATTTGCTATGTCATAAAACTATAAATATACCTTTCTGCTTCTGACTTCAGCACCATACAAACTCACTTTAGTCCAGAAGATAAAGATATCTTCATATGGTTGGCCAGCCACCCCTTGAGGATTAATGTGACAAGCCTAAATTTTAGTCTGCCTAATCCCTCTGCATGTCTAATTTTTAATCTAATTGGTGGCCTTCTGCTTGTACCTCAGGCCCATAGCTTTGAGGTGATGCCTGATACCTCCTGCTCATCCACATACATTGTCTATCCTATTGCCAAATCCATTTACTCATTCCAGTGGCTAAATGGGAATTTAAAGCAGCACCTCTGTATCCTAACATCAATGGTTCAATCTGAAAGCCAAAAACTGGGTGGCACCATGGGTGGCCTTCCTTTTTCCTGACATTTTATCCACTGCCCTGTACTCATTTCACTCTCTGGCATTCCTCAAGTCTCCCTATCTTTTGTCCTGTTGCTGTGTAAAGCACAACTGAGGTCAGAGTCATCTTGGTATCCCTCTAATACCCAGAAATATACTTTGAACATATGTAGGTTCTCAAGAAAGTCCGGCACATAAATTCCCATTTAACATGTTCTAGATGAATACTTCTCTGTACTCCTAAAGGAAGGCCATTTTGCAAGGCCACAAATCATCAATGGACTTCTGTAACAGGCACCTATTTATCTTTGTCCTACATGCTGCTGTCACAGGTGTTCAGCAGAGATATTGACTTGATATCACATCCCTCCTCAAAACCATTAGACCATCATTCAGTGGATGAAATAGAGACTTCTGAGCACAGTTGTCTCTCATCTTCCATCCCAATCATAAGAACATACTCAGTATCTAAATGCAAAGCTTAATTATTCCAGCTGTTACCCCATTGCTATCTTATCACATTTGCTTCCTTTTGTCCTGATTTCTTTGGTTTCTAATTCTATTCTGTTGAGCTTACTGTGTATGGTCTTTGTGTAAGCGTTAGGAAAAACAGGTAAGTTGAGAGGAGAGAAGGGAGGAGGTAAGTGGTAAAACACACGTGATGCATCTAGCACTGAGGCTTGGGAAGCAAGGAGCTGTATCAGAGAAAGGACTATGTCCAAGCCCCCTGTAAGGTAAGGGAGTGTGATGTGGGTACAATGGACAAGGCCAGACCAGATGGTCTTGTTAGCCATGTTTTATAGTGCTCTGACCTGGAATTGTCCTAGGTATAGCCAAAAGTACTTTAACCCTGCATATTTGAGAGGAATGGGGAAGAAGCTCCAGGTCATGTGCAGAGCTCTTCATCTTAGTTAAGATTTTTCGCATAAAGGTATCTAGAGCATTTGCTTTTGAAAACAGTCAAGTGATTCTGTAACTCTGTAGTCTAGGGTAGTGGGAAGGCAGGAGGAAGTGGGAAGCAAGAATTAACACTTTCTAAAACTACATAATCGGGTGCCTGGGTGGCTCAGTGGGTTAAATCCTCTGCTTTCTCAGCAGGGGGCCTGCTTCTTTCTCTCTCTGCCTGCCTCTTTGCCTACTTGTGATCTCTCTGTCAAATAAATAAATAAAATCTTTTTAAAAACTACATAATCATCACTCCTCACCTTTATTTCTTTAAACTGTCCTACTATTGGGGTAGTCAGTTTTCTTCCTTCAGCCTCTTTGCATCTTATGAGCACTAAGTCAAACTGACTCCATCATCCTTAAGCATAAAATCCTTCTTCTAGGAAGCTCCTTCTGATGTCAACACCATTTGCCATCACACACTACTTCACCTTACCCATTTTCATCAGAATTTAGAATTTATAAAACTTCTCCTGGACCTCATTTGGTTTGACAGTTTAGAAGACGATGATGGTGTTGGATATGTGTGTTCCATCAGGAGTTATGTGATGTGCATGAAATATTCAGTTTGAGGGGAACTGCACTGTTTTTTTTACGATTTTATTACTTTGAGAGAGAGAGAGAGAGAGAGTAAGAGAGGGAACACAAGGAGGGGGACTGGGAGAGGGAGAAGCAGCCTTCCCATTGAGCAGGGAGCCCAATGTTGGACATGATCCCAGCCTGGGATCATGACCTGAGCCGAAGGTAGACACTTAACAACTGAGCCACCCAGGTGTCCCAGAAACTGTACTTTAGCAGAGTAAGTGGCCACCAAGGTTTGAGGGCTGAAAGGCACCTAGGCCAAAAAATAAAAAATAAAAATAAAAATAAAAAAAATAAAATCTTCTCCACTGTCCTTGATTTTTGTATCATTAGAGATTCATTACTTTAGATTACAGTACAAATATCCTCAGTATGGGGTAACAGATTATGTCCTTAATCCTATATGGTAAATTAATTCATCATCATCAGAGAACCGATAACCTCAAAAGGCACAGGTAACATATGTCTGAATGTGGAAAGGGGAAAAGAATAGATCTAGATCCCAGAAAGTTACCTGGAAAGAAGAGATAGTGCTACCTGAAAGCGGAATGAAGGCCCTGGGGGTTAGGGGAGTACAGAACAAAAGTGAGACTAGAGAGAAGGTGAAAGAACGTAAATAACTTTGCCTACTTTATAATTTTAGCTTAGTCCCAAGAGGTTGCAAACAATGAATGCAAGTAGAACTACAAGAACTGAGGATTCTGTGGGAGCATCTGCCCTTAAGCAGCATTCCTGTATAATTATTAAAAGGTTAATTTAAAATAATACTTAATTTATTAAGCTTTCTTAGATACTTACTTAATTGATGAATCATGAGAAGGGAAGATTCCTTGAGGTACAGGTGAAGTTTCAGAGAGAAAAAGAAAATTAGTACCTGTTGGTAGCCTTCCCAAGCTACTTGTAAAATGGTAATTAACGTCTATTAATAGGTCTTTATTCCATTTTCACTGCTGTGTTTGAACACTCCAGGGACTGCCAGGGAGGTATAAAATATGCTTTATAATCTGGGGCCACTGCCTACCTCACCAGCCTCTTCTCTGGCCACCATTCTACATATATTCTGGGCTCTAGAGATCCTGAGCAACATGCAATTCCCTTTGCCTGCACCCTCACTATTTAGTTTATAACTCTAATATCACTCTTTTAAATTGCTCAGCTTTTAGGATTCACTCAGCTTGTGTTACCTCTTTCAGATATCAGACAGGCATCCTCTGTCAATGCTCCTGAAGCATCCTATACTTCCTTCTATTATAAGACTTACTATGCTGTAGTTTACAGTGCCTGGCATATAGGAGGCACTCAATCACAATTATTGAATCAATTCTTTAACACAGGTGTTTGATCAACATTTGTTTATTAATCTAACAGTGACTAATCTCTTTGCACTCAAATACTGTCTAACATGCTTTGCATGCCATCTAGCAAAGTTCCATAAGCGGATATTAGAAAACATTTCTAGATAATTATAGTAAAGCAAGCCTTCATATAGAATATCTCCATATGAATACTAGAATGATGTATATCAACTATACACATACATCACTAAACAGTCTTAGACAAACAGAATGCTCTGAATAATAGAAAGTAGTATTACCAATTAGAACCAGGTCAAAGTCAAGGCAAATTGCTATTTTTCTTTCTCCTAAGAAATGTAAAATGTATTGGGAATAACCAGTAAATTACAATGATCTATTTGAAAACATTTACTTAAAATTCTATGTGCCTTCTTGAGTTTTTTTGTGTATGAGTATATTTTTGCATGTGTACAGTTTTGTAAAAGGAGCTGGAATTAATAGTGTATAAACCTGAAAAATAAGTGTGAAAATAATACTGTTGTGGTGGTTTCAAAGTATGTCCACAAATTCTTTGGTAATACTCCCCCCAAGAAGCGGAGGTTAACTCTCTTCCCCTTGAGTGTGGGTTGGACTCAGTGACTTGCTTCTAATGAACAGTCCAGGGCAGAAGTGATGGTATATAACTTCTGAAACTAGGTTATAAAATATATTGTGGTTTCAGCCCTTCTACCTTGGATCACTCACTCTGGGGGGAAGCTAGATGCTGTATCATGAAGATACTCAAGGAGCCTTATAGAAAGGTCCTCCTGCTGACAGCCATGTGAGTGAGCCATCTTGGAAGTGAAGCGTCCAGTCCCAGTTAAGCCTTGAAATGACTGCAACTTGGATGACAACTTGACCATGACCTCATGAGAGACCCTGAATCAGAACCACCCAGCTAAATTGTTCCCAGATTCCTAACCACAGAAACCATAAGATAATTTTTTTTAAGCCGCCAAGCTTTGGAGTGATTAGTTACTTAGCAATAGATAACTAATGTAACTGTTAGAAAAAAATAAGTAACTCTTTTATGGTTTCTAGGAATATGGTGGATTAAATGCCCTGAAGAGCCTATGTGAAACCTATTACAAATGCCATGGGAATTTGATAAACATACAATTAGAGTGTAGAACTTCAGTGTGCCTCTTTAATAGCTGGACACATTTGTAGACAATAAAAAGAAAGTCTAGTACACAAAAAATCAGTAAAGACATAAAATCAATAAATGTAATTCAATATCCACTTAGAACTTTCCATCCTTCAAATAGAAAATACACATTATTTTGGTATGTCCAGGGAGCACTTTCAAATACCAATCACATATTTGGCCACAAAGAAAACCTTAACAACTTCAGTGTGTTCAAGATTTACAGGCTCTATTTTCTGAATGTAATTTATAAAACTGTGACCCAAAATACCAATTTCTTGATAATTAAGAAATATACTTATGGCTAACTCTTGGATCAAAGAGAGAATTAAGAGGACAAAGTATAATCTACCTCAAAAATCTAAATTATATTTTTTCTCCTCCAAACCCGTTCATCTTTTTGTACTGCCTATCTACTGAATAGTACCCTATTCACTACCCATTTAGTTGCCCGTCTAGAAATCTGGGAGTTGTCTTCAATGCCTTCATCTCCCATATTCAATCAGTAACCAGATCTTATCCATTCGGCCTCCTTAGTTTGAGTCAAATCTGTACCCTCACTGTCACTGAGTTTGTTTAAGCCTCATGGCTAGCCTTAACTATTGTAATAGTGTCTTTGTAATAATAATACGTGGCAGCATGGCACTGTGGCTAGAATTGGTTGAGTAAGACAAACCTGGGTTAAAACCTTGGTTTTGTCACATACACTGTGAAACCTTGGGCAGGATAATTCACTACTCTGAGACTTAGTTTACTTATGTGTAAAATGGTAGATAAAAATACTTCTGTCCTCATTGAGTTGTTGGGAGGGCTAAATGAGAGGATATGAAGAGTTTACTGTAGTAACTGGCATATAGTAAGTGTTCAATAAATGCTATTACTTTTATTGTCTCATTGCCTCTAGTCCCCTCACCTCTAATTCTTTTTTATTAAGAATAAAAATATTCTTTTTTATTATTTTACACCACTGCCAATATTCTTCAATAGTTGCCCTTCAGTGACAGGACAAAAGGTAGATTTGTTGGCATAGCTTACCAGAAACTTAATGATCTAACCCTTCTCTAGCAGTCTAGCTTCATTTCCTGCAATTCTCTAGCTTGAACTTTTAGATAAAGCAATTCTGAGAAAAATCTGTTTTGGAATACATATCTGTATTTCCAAAAATGTACTATGCTCTAATGTCTATGTCTTGGTAAATGTATTCCCTTTTCCTGGAAGGTTCTCCTTCCATTTGTCTGCTGAGAGAATTCTTTCTTATTCTTTATGTCTCGGCCCAAGTGTGGCTTCTTCTGGACAAGTTTCCCTGGCTTCCCTATGCTTCCCCTGAATTATATACCTATCTCTATTATTATACTTATCATAATGGGTTGTGATTACTGGCATGAGTGTTCACCACTAAACTGTAAAATCCAGGATAGGGAGCATGGCTTTTCTACTTTGTGTGGTTTCTACCTTGTATGTATGCAGTAATTAGCACAGTGTCAGTCATGTGTTAGAAGCTTAATAGATGTTCGTGGAATGAATGGACGAGTAGATTGCAGGACTTACTTAGTAACTCTTGTTATTGTTTACCTGACTCATAGTTAAAGCTTGGTTTCCTGGTCTTTTTTTCATTAACATCAGGGTATGTCACCTATATACACCATAGGAAAAAAAATAATGAAAATCCTCAAAGGAGTTTTAAAAGAATTTGAACATCGGCTATTTCTCATTTAAAATATAGAAATTTAAGAAAATGATTTTAAAAGTCTATTTGTGATAAAAGTCCATGTTTCATTTGGTTTATACTACATGTATTACCTAAAGAATTCACAGGTTTGTAGAAGTCATTGGTATTCTACAACTAACTGAGGAATGCACTGAGCATCATGGAAAGTAATCAACTGAACAGCTACAAAGATGATGTGTGATTTTTAAACAAAGTTAAGTATAGGAGACATGATTTTAGAAAACTGGAAGGCAGAGAGCAGGTTTTCTGCCTACATAGGATGTGACTCTTTGATTTGGCCAAGAGCTTTACCTACTGAGATAATTGTATAGAAAGATAAATCCAAAAGAGTAGACTTTAATTTTTTCACAGGTCTGAGAGCTAAACACAAGCCACCACTAGTACATTTCCTGGCACTGATGGGACGGGGGAAATAAGTTGGGAAATCATAGCCTATTCTATTGAAATAAAAGTGGTCATGCTACTTCTCAAAATAAATTAGGTTTCTGTGGCCATTTGGTGTAGTCATATTGTTCACGTGTATTTTAAAGCCTCCTTTAAAAACAGTCTAAATTTGCTTATTGACTTTTTGGGGGGCAAAGTATGTAGGATGAGGTTTGCCATCCATGTGACACTCAGCAAAGACTTTTTTCCTGGCTCTATAGTGAGGCTAGTGAAAAAAGTAATTCCTGATATACAACTACTAAACCAACTCAAAGTAGTGAGGTTTCTTGTCTTCAGAAACAAAGCAGAGCAATTATGGATGTGAACACAATGATACATGCCCTGTACGTGGCAGGTGTTTGATCAGTATTTGTCTATACAGAGAAGCATTGTGTGGCTGACATGCTACATTTGAGCAGCTATATATAATTGATTCTGTTGCTTTCAATGCATTTCATGTAGGACACTGGAAATGATACCACTTTCTACCTCACTTGTGAAGGTAGACTTCTGGGAAGACTAGTGAATTTCCTGCTTGACATCTCTTTCAAACCATGTTAACTTTTTAGAACAGCTGAGCCAGTTTATACAGTGCTAACAGAGCCAAGGATGTGTGGATTTGATTCTTAAAATGACAATCTGGCAGTTCACAAAGGCAATCCATATTGTGACCAGAGGCTGCACCCTGAATGCTGCCAACTTTCCACCATCGGATGAGTGATCACTGGTCACAGAGGGGATGGGGCAAGGCAGCATGGCTTTCTCTGCACAACCCATCAGCACTATAAGAAAATGATTCTCAAAGCCCAATTTGGTGCTTTCTCTGCAGGGCATAGGTCTGTACTTTGAAACTCTTGAAGCTCAGCATTTAGGAAGCCTCTAACCTAAGGGCTAAGTGGGAACATTCAAGTTGCTTCTGCTAAATCTCTATTTAAATGGAAGCAAATATAACATTCAAATTTTGGATCTGTTTAACACACTTAAAGTCTCAGTCTTACTACTTTTGCTGGCCTATAACTTGTTACTGATATTCCCTCTACTTACAGTATGACAACACTGACATACTGATAGCTATGAGCTTTGGAAGTCTGAAATAGCACAGCATTATTATGGTGGGTTTGCATTTCAATTTTTATAAAATCTTACTATAGGATGGTTAATCTCAGGGAATGAGGCTGTTTTTGATTGTCTTTTAAGGAATGAAACTGTGTTATACCAATCTTGATCATAATTTCATACTTCGTTTGTTCTGTCTGTATCTGGGACAAAAGAAATGTCACTTGCCTCTTGTTTCAAAATAGCCTGTATAGAATATCTGCGGACATTTTCTGTTTTAGTAGAAACATCTGGAGCTTGAAATGAGTTCCTTTTAATTCCTAGGGGGAAAGAAAAGGTACCTTTAAATATGAAAAAATGATACAGTTCTTGCTGCTATAATGTCTGGAATTACTATAGTCAGGGATGTATTTATTTATGCAATAAAGGCAGTATCTTCAAATATAAGATGTCTTCCAGTGTCTTACCACCACTGTGAAGGACAAGCCTGAATTCTCTAACTTCTGGCCCTAAATTACTCTGCCAGCTTAAGATCCCACCACTCCTCCTGCCCCAGAATGAACTGCTTTGCACTTTATTCAGTACGCAAGGGGAAACTACCAAGGACTTATGAATAAAGGAATTATATGTTCAAAGCTGTGTTTTGAGATACATTCACAACAAACTGTAGGACAGATTGACAGGAGGAAAAACAGACTGGAGGCAAATGATCGCAGTAGTTAAAGGCACAGGTGGTGTGAATGGAAAGGAGGGGAAGATTATGAGATAGTTAAGGGAGGCAGATTGGACAAAATGTGACAACTTTTGGGTGTAGAATATGGGTAATAAGAGTCAAAGATGACTCTGGTTTTGTGCCTGAATAAGAGGAGAAAGAGAACAGGTTTGGGGGTGACTGGAAGATGATGAATTTGGTTTTGTGCATATTGGATTTGAGGTGCTAATTGGCCACCCAGGCAGAGATGTCCCAGTGCTCTTGGTGTGTGTATAGAATATGCATGGGAATCTTTTGCTGAGACTAAGAGAGACTTAGCTAGCCTCTAGTCTAGCTGGGGACATGGGAAACTGGATGGATTTTTACATCTGGGGAGAAAGGGTGGCATTAGAGGATAGATTCTCCTGGGGAGAATTCTCTGCACAAATCGCAGCACTTCAGAAACTTACTCTGCCAAGCGGTATAGGCAGCCACAGCAGGGACTCTTAACTTCTCCCTGGTTTGCAAACTCCAAAGGGCCTATTCACCCAGCAATCACTCAAAAATGTGGGATACTGACATTTACAACTATGAATAATTTTTATATATTCTTTAATCAAAATAATCACAGATTTTATAATCGGGGGAAAAGCATAACTTGGAACACTACATGACAAAGCTGTAATATTTAACTGAAAGGTAACAGAGCAATTATAAATACTGTTCATTTCCTTACCTTTATCACTTAAAGTATGTGATGTTTTAGTCATTTCTTTATCTTTCTGTATGCTCTAACATTCAAGAAAAAAAGCATTCATTAGTAATTAAGTTTCTAAAAGAGACTTGCTAGCTCTAGAGCAATCAGGTTGATACTATATCTCCCTTTGCTTCCATTGAGCTTTGGAAGTCTGAAATAGCACAGCATTATTATGGTGGGTTTGCATTTCAATTTTTATAAAATCTTACTATAGGATGGTTAATCTCAGGGAATGAGGCTGTTTTTGATTGTCTTTTAAGGAATGAAACTGTATTATACCAATCTTGATCATAATTTCATACTTCGTATGTGTGAAAAATGATATAGTTCTTGCTGTGTGCCCATGTACTCCCATTTTTCCAAACTTGCTCCTCCTCTGTCTTCTGTATTTTTGGTTAAAGACATAATAATCCATCCAGTGATCTCTTCTAGAAAGCTTAGAGTTACTCCATTGGTTTCATAGAGGGTCAATCCAATCCAGTCTAATACTTATTGAACACACTGCTTGGAATGAAAATAAGATATACAATTCCTGACCTCAAGAAGTTTGTCATCCAGTAGGACAGACAGGAAAATATGAGTTCTGACACAGAGGCCAGCCTGAGCACTATGGGAGCACAGAGAAAAGATGTCCCATTTCAAGAGAACCTATATACAAAAATCAAATCATTATTATCCTCATCCTCTCCCTCTCTTTCAATCTATACATCTATGGAGTCACTAAATTCTGACATAGTCTGATTCTGAAATATCTTAAATCTGTGGCCTCTGGTTCACCCTCATTGCCACTGCCCTGTCATTTTTATCTGGACCATCCCAGTAGACTCAAAACTATCTTCCCTCTAATCTCCTCTCTCTCAAACATTGCATCTATATCACACAGTTCTGACCAGATTATCTTTTTATTTATTTATTATTTATTTATTTTTTTAAAAAGACTTATCTCCTTTTTTAAAAGTGTCTTTATCTGGGGCTCAGTCAGTTAAACATCTGCCTCCAGTTCAGGACATGATCCCGGAATCCCGGGATTGAGCCCTGCATGGGGCTCCCTGCTCAGTAGGGACTCTGCTTCTCCTTTGCCCTCTGCTCCTCTTCACTGTTTGTTCTCTATCTCTCTTGCTTACTCTCTCTCAAATAAATTTTTTTAAACAAAGTGTCTTTATTTAAGTAATCTCTACATTCAACGTGGGGCTTGAACTCATGACCCCTGAGATCAAGAGTTGCATGGTCTTCCAACTGAGCTGGCCAGGTGGCCCAGATTATCTTTTTAAAACCCATTTCATTCTTATTTCACATCTCTCCCGAAAAAGCAGCAATGGCTGTCTACTATGGAGAGGTTAAACCCGTTCTCTAGCAAAGTGTACAAAGCCTTGGCTGCAACCTATCTTTTCAGTCTCCTCTCTGGACCTGCCCTGGCTCCGCTGGCTCACACTGCTGCTCTCGCTTAACACTTTAACACCTGTCTGTAATACCGCCTCTCCATAGCCTCACATCTGGAAAACTTCCTACTCATACCTCAAGCCCTAATTCGATGACTCTCCTTTAATAAAGCCTTTATAGACTCCTCTAGGCAGGACTAGTCTTTAAATCCTCTGTACTCCCCCTGCATTGTGAACAAATCAAAACTGTCCTCTTATTTTATTGTAAGGGCTTTTGTTTATATGTGTCTAAATCTCTGGACCGTGAGTTCTCATGAGTAGTGATGACCTCTCTTCCATCTCTGTGTCCTATGTCAACTGTTTTGCCCCTTTCCCCTCCTTCTAGCTTTGCATGGGCCCTGGCCCACAGCAAGTTCTCAGTAAACATTAGCTATCATCAGAATCATCAAATATAGAAGTCAGTTTCTGCTAAACTGTATGGTACATTTAACACAAAGCTGACTCAGAACGTTCTCTGCTAGGGAGAGGAGCCAGACCTGTGTAGGACCCAATTATCTCTGACCAGTCCAGTGCCATGCCAGTGAAAAGGATATCCTGTAAAAATAACAGTTAACCAGATAAATTAATGATCAATACAAAGCATCTACCTTTTGTTCTGTTTTGTTTTGCTGTACATCTTGCTGAGATGATATAAAGACTGATGATTTTTTGGCAGGAATCTTTACAAAACTATGAGAATGGCCTGGTTCTAAAAGTAAATGAAAGACAAGTCATAGAATTTTAAAACAATTTTATCAAAATACAGTTGAAGTATAAGAAACCACACACATTTAAAACATACCACTTCTCCCATTTTGACACATGTATAAACCCATGAAACCATTACCACAATCAAGATAAACATTTCTACCACCCCCAAAAGTGTCCTTGTTCCCCTTATGCTTCATCCCCCTCTCTCTAGATCTCCCTGTTTCCCAGGCAACCACCGAACTGCTGTCACTATAAATTGTTTGCGTTTTCTAGAGTTCGCTATAAATGGAATCAAACAGGATTCTCTCTCTCTCTCTCTCTCTCTCTCTCTCTCTCTCTCTCTCTCTCTCTCTCTCGTCTGGCTTCCTCCACTTAGTATATTTATTTTGAGATCCATCAATATTGTTGCCTTCAAGAACTGTTTGTTCTTTTTTCTTACTTCATAGTATGGGAATGTACTATATTTTATCCATTGGACCCCTGAAGGGCATATAGGTTGTTTCCAGTTTTTTTGACTATTATGAATAATGCTTCTGTGAGTCTTTATGTGGACATATATTTTCATGTCTTTTGGGCATATACCTAGGAGAGGGATGGCTGGATCACATTAGGTGGCTTAAGTTAGAAAACTCTTTTCTACAGTGGTTCTACCATTTTGCACACCAACCTGCAGTGTCCGAGTTCTAGCTGCTTCAAGTCCTTGCAAATACTTAGTTAAATTCAGTTATTTAAATTCTGGCTATTTTACTGGGTGTGTAGTGGTATCTCATTGTGGTTTACTTTGTATTTTCCTAATAACTAGTATTAAGCAGCATTTTCATGGGCGCACTTGCCATCTGTATGTCTTCAGTAAAATGCTCATGGCCTTTTCCCCGTGTTTATTAGGTTGTTGCATTCTATATATTACATGTTTTTCTATACTTCTCATTTTTTTATTTACAGTGAGCATACCTTCTATATGTAGATCTGGAGACCCATCTTTTATTGTGCTTACTTTTGGGCCTTGACAGATGCAAAACAACCATTATGCAACAGGGCTATTGTTTCAAAATTTTATATTAGTTTCTCATTTTTGACTCCCTAAGTACAAGAAGTCTGCCTTAGTCTTCCACAGTCATCTACCTGCTTGGGGGTAGAACTAGGGGAGAGGAGGTTAGAATTTTTAACAGGAGGAATGCACAATAAACACCCCAGTAATATTTAGCATCTGCCATTCAAAATAGGATGACATAGCCAAGACAGTGTGCTTTGTAAGTCATGCAGCTATCTTGAGAACTCCCCAAAATTTAACCTTCCTTTTTGTGTAGCAACAGACTGGAATACTTAGCTCAGAAAACTCTCTCTTAGTGTATTGCAGATACCCTAGCCCGCCAAGTAGAGTTATCTGGGCTCAGAAAGAAGGACGATATAACTTAAGGAAAGGTGGGACGGGGGGAGAGTTCACTCCTTTAATAGCTCAGAGATGGTAGTAAAGTGGAAGGGTGGTAGGAGAGGCTGGAGAACAAAGAAATCAGATGAGGCTTCACATTTTTCTTTAGGCCTTGGTTGCGTCAGACAAGTGAAGTTAGTACACAGAGAAAAGAACTATTGCTCTGCTCCCCATTTAGGACTCTAGAAAGAAATCTCTTGGGCTACCTCCCTCTTGCTGTCTCCACCTCCTCACCTGGGACATGGCCCAGAAACTCTGCAATATAGTATGGTCAAGCACAGCAAGACTTTCTCTGAGGTTGGTCCTTTCTCCTTCCCTTCTTTTCTTTCCTTCCCATCTTTCCCTCTCTTTCTTTTTTAATTTCACTGTCAGTGATGCATCTAATGGATATATAAAATTGTAAGATAGTTAAAGTGTACATCATGGTGGTTTGATATATGTACATATTGTGAAAGGACCCCCCCATTTAATTAACATTTTAATTCTGCTCTCTTAAACAAATTTCAGTTTTATACAGTACTGTCAATTATAGTCACCATGTCTTCCATCAGCCTTTCAGACTATTCATCTTATAGCTAGAGTTTGTGCATTTTTACCAACCTCTTCCTATTTCCTCTTGAGGTTTTGCTTTCTTAAGCCACTCGTGGTTCCTGTGTGATGGACATGGCCCAGAAAGGGTTGAGAGTCTAGCTGGGGAGCTTGCCAAGGGGAGTCACAGGGGTGGAGGTGAGAGGGCTCTGCCCTGAGTGTTATAGAGCAACCAGCAAGAATGGAGGTGGGAAGGGAAAGCCAGAGGGCTCTAAGCTCAGTGAGACGAGACCATGAGTCCTTGCACTGATGGCTGAATTCAGCAGTGAATGCCAACAGGACAAGCACTATCTCAGTGCAGGTAAGGACATCTATCTGGAGACCAGAAGAGGCAGACGACATTTCATCCAAGTACCATGACTTTTTTCCCACCTTCATGAGGTCACAGAAGCCACTGTTTCCCAAACTTTAATGGGCATATAAAGCCCTGGGGATCTTGTGAAAATGTAGATTCTGATTCGGTAGGTCTGGGGTGGGGCCTGAGAATCTGCATCTCTAATAAGCTCTTTAGGTGATGCCCATAGCTCTTTAGGTGATGACACATAGAGGAGTAAGAACATACGGCACACCTCTGACCCCAGACAGCTGGACATCATCTTTGGGAAAGAAGCAGAAAGATGGGGAAGGCTCCCTGAAAGTCTGGGCCATTATGGGAGCCCCATGAAGGCAAAGTCCAAGGGAGTATGTTAGAAAAATCGGTGATGGAACGAGAAAGCAAAAGGAAGGCAGGCACTTAGATCTTGCAAACAGCACTAGCCCTACGTGTACTAAAGAAGCCTACCCAAGAAATAGGTTGACATGTTAGAACAACACCACCTACTACTCTGTCAGGCTGTTCAAAAAGGAACAGGGGATCAAGGAAGGGCAACAATGAGCAGCAGGCCCCACTGCTGCAGAAAAACACGTGGCAGAATAAAGTATTTCTGCCACCAGTGAAGCGACAGAAGTCACTTTAGGCCTGGAAAGTCCAAAGTCTGGGTAAGGGCAGGGTTTTGAGAAGGAGCACTGGTTGGGATCTTGGTCCTCACTAGGTCCCCAGAGCCACTGGCTTCAGGACGCTCCATGGCACCTCCAGTCAGCAATCTGCAAGGATGACTCTCCAGGGGAAAGTGACACACGAGATGGAGGTAAAACCTTCCCTGGGAGGCAGAGGCCAAGCAGAGAGAGGCAGCAGTGGCAGCAGCAGCCAGTGAAAAACAGGTTAAAAAAATGTCTCAGGGTCTTGTTGGTAATGGAAAAAGACAGAAAGGAGATCAGGAGCAGGGGCCCTGGAGAAGCAGGGCTCTGAACTGGGCTTGCAGACTCGCCAGCTGCAAAATGTGGGCTGCCCTGCTCCTGGGCATGTGGAGGCAGTGACATGTAAGTGTGTAATTAGGAAGTCTGATCCAGTTGGCAAGAGAGGCCGTAGCACTGTTGGTAAACATTCCCCAAAATCCATCATTCACAACAGAGGACAGAGGGAGGACTTCTCTGCACTGTAAGCAGAGGAGGTCAGTGCCAAATCTCATCTTCCCACAAATTACTATTTTAGCACTTCTAATTGTAAGCATTTCAATTACGTTTTTGTTCTTGATGTGACTGCTGGTCAATGGCAGTATCACTCATTTTCTTCATCTTTGAAGCTTAAAGGAACACAAGAAAATATTTATTTTTAAAATCGTGGAAATGACAAAGTTATCCAAGATAGATTCTGTTTATTCTTTTGGGCCCTATAGGAAGCAAGCCATATAGCTAATCTACATAGGGAGCTGTACAGAGGAATTGGAGAGGGTAAGTAGTGGGTTCTCAGTGGGAGGTACTTATGTCCCCTACGGGACATTTGGAAATGTCTGGAGACATGGTGATTGTTACAGATATGGTGGGGGAGGGTTACTCCTGACATCTAGTGGGCAGAGGCCAGGGATGCTGCTAAACATTCCACAAGGCAAAGGATGCGCCCCCCCGCTCCCCCCCCTCCCCAGAACAGAGCACTATCAGCCCAAAATGTCAGTAGTGGCAAGGCTGAGAAACCTGAGGAGAGATGTGATGGGGAGAGAGGCTAATTGCTTTTACAGTATTATCTTGTGTAGTTAAATCTATACTCTGGGAAACAGAGTTGTCTTCTGGGAGAAGGAAAAAACTCCATCCCTCCAGCCTGCCCAGTGAGAATGTGGCCTTTTCTCTGTGTTGTGGGGTGGGGGGCGGCACAGCAGGGCAATAACTATGCTGGAGACCCCGTGAGAGTACTCGTGGTCATCCTTGGCTCTGCCTCTGAGCTCAGTGAGAGGCAATAATGTACATGGACCTCAGCTGGGAAGGAGGGGAATGAAGTTCCCATTTCTCAACATTGAGACAGACAAAAGGATTCCAAACTGTGTGTGCTGATTGGATTTCCACTCGAGTTTTAAGATGTGCATCCGTGGTGCACCTGAGTGACTCAGTCAGTTAGGGGTTCTGCCTTCAGCTCAGGCATGAGCCTGAGGTGCTGGGATGGAGCCCTGGCACGTGGGTCTCCTGCTTCTTCCTCTCCCTCTGCCCTTCCCCCTGCTCGCACGTGCTCTCTCGTCCTGCTCTCTTTCTCTCTAATAAATTTAAAATCTTAAAAAAAAGAGATGTGCATCCCTTTGGGTCTCCCTGGTAGAAGATGACGGCCTTTTATAGTGGTAGAATTCTACTTCATATGTGAAAGAGATCTCTTCATTCTCCTGTCACCTATGTGATACTGTGAACATGAGTTTTTTATATTTTTCTTTTTTTAAAGATTTTATTTATTTATTTGACAGAGAGATCACAAGCAGACAGAGAGGCAGGGAGAGAGAGAGAGAGGAGGAAGCAGGCTCCCTGCGCAGAGAGCCCGTTGCCGGCCTTGATCCCAGGACCCTGAGGTCATGACCTGAGCTGAAGTCAGAGGTTTAACCCACTGAGCCACCCAGGCACCTGATATTTTCCTTTTTAAAAACCATTTGAAGTGACCACTCTTTAAGATACCTACCTGAAACTTTCTTCCTACCTAAAGTAGGAGTTAACAGTTAAAGACAAAGGAAACAATATAGCCACTAAAGTGATTTTTTTTGTTTTTATCCCAGAGACAGAGGTTACAGCCTCATCGTTTCACTGAATTACATTGTGACCTTTTCCTACTGACCCCCCTTTCCTAAACTTTCATTTTTCCTTCCTTTCATTGTCTGTTCTTAGTGGTTCATCCTTCAAAAACTTTCTCTTGCACACATTTTCTCTCTTATTTTTGTAAAAATGCCCTTTATATAGGGGCACGTGGGTGGCTCAGTTGGTTAAGCAGCTGATTTTGGCTCAGGTCATGATCTCGGGGTCCTGGGATGGAGCCCTGTGTCTGGATCTGCGTTCAGCAGGCAGTCTGCTTCTCCCTCGCCTTCTGCCCCCCCCCCACCCCACTCATACTCTCTTTCTCTCTCAAATAAGGTAATAATAAAATCTTTCAAAAAAGCCCTTTATTTTCTATACTCTTTTAAAAACTTTTCTCTCAAAAAAAAAATAAAAACTTTTCTTTCTATTCCTTTTCCTCTCTCTCTTCTGCTTCCCTTCCCTCCTCTTGCCTGCCCTATCCTATCCTGCCCCATCCTACCCTTGGCTCTATCCACTCCTGTCCTATCCTATTCTGCCCTACCTATCCCACTCTATCCTATCCTGCCCCATCCTATCCTGCTCTATTTTATCCTCCCCTGACCTATTTTATCCTACCCATCCACTCTTTTTCTGTTACTGCTTACTGGCCCACTTAAAAAAAGTTTTCCATTTCTTTCCCTTTCTCTCTCCCTCTTATGTACTCTTAACTGGTTTCTGCTTTTTCAAATCAGACCTATCTATCTAGGTATCTCTCTTTCTATCCATGTCTGCCTGTCTATCTACCTATCCATCCATCATCTACCCACATTTACCTACCTTGGTATCTATCCATCTTTGTTATACTGTATCTTTTATTGATTTTTATATTCTTTACTGAAGTATAATTGACACACACTTGACTTCTACTTTGTAAATCCACTCCTCTCCCCACCATCATACACAACTGCCCTTGCTTTACCCCATTCTTCTCCCTCTCCCATTGTCTCCCTCTCTCCCATATTTAACAGTTTCCTCTCTTTATTCATTGCTCATACACTTGTCTTTTCCCCCTTAACTCCCTACTCCTGCTCTTTCTTCCTTCCTTTCATCCTCCTTCCCTTCTCCTTGCTACACTCCTTCTGTCTCTCTCCTCACCCCTCAATCTCTGTCCTTCCTGTCTTCATTCCCCCCCTCCCATCTCCCTTTACTCTCTTTGTCCTGCCTCCACTTCCAAACCTTTTTCCTTTCCTTCTCTCTTTCTCTCATTCTACCTCTTTCACATATTCTCCTAGAGTGGCTTCCACCTTGTGTTATCTCTCTAGCTACCCTCTACCTCCCTACCATCTAGCTGTCATCCTTCCATCTTTATTTCAGTTTTTACGTGACTTTTGTTAGATCGCTTTCTCCTTGTCCTCCACTCTGTACTTCATGTTCTTACTAGCTCCTCCTTTTCAACTCCACACTGGAGTGTGTCTCACTCTAATATTTGTTCTTTTTATTTTACTATTTTCCTTGCCTCACCCCAGTTTAGAATTCTTCTTTCTTGCCTTCTTTTTCCCTCTTTCCCCTCGCCTCCCTTCTACCTTTCCACCTCCATCTCCTGTGTCTAAGGCTCCTTCCTACTCCTTTCACTGTCTGTACTGCTTTGTCTTCTTTTGGTGAACCTGCACTTCTGCTTTCCCTCTTCCCTCCTTCCCTCCCTCCTCACCCCTCCTTCTTGACTTCCCTCTCTCCTCACCTCCTCCCTCCCTTCCTTTCTTCTTTCTCCTGCTCCTTTCCTCCCTCCTTCCCTCTGTTCTTCATATACTCTTTTATACTAGTTCCCCTTTTAAACTTTCCCCTCACACTCTCTCCTGTTACCTTTTAATAGTGTCTTTTGTGTGAGACCCTCCTCAGAAAATCCTGTCTATCTTTCTACATGGTTTCCATCCATCCCTTCACCCTTATTTTTTATTTTTATTTTTAAAAAGATTTTATTTTATTTATTTGACAGAGTGGCAGGCAGAGGGAGAGGGAGAATCAGACCCCCTGGTGAGGAGGGAGCTCCATGTAGGGCTTAATCCCAGGTCCCCGGGATCATGACCCAAGCCA
>PITA01002476.1:104495-154283 GCA_004023965.1 Spilogale gracilis
GCATGCCTGCCTTCCTTCTTCCTCTTTCCTCCCTTTCCTTCCCTTCCCTCCTGCTTCCTTCATCCTTCCCTCCCTTCTATTTCCTTCTTTCTTACCTTCACCCATCTGCTCACCCACTCACCCCCTCTCTCCATCTGTGTTCCTTTCTTCCTGCCGTTCTTCTACTCTTTTTACTACTTCTCTTTTTAATTTTTTTTCCCTTCCCCTCTCTTTCCTTATGTATCTTTGTCCTGTCTTCACTGCTGCTTTCCCTTATTTAAAAATCAATTTTTTCAGGGCACCTGGGTAGCTCAGTTGGTTAAGCATGTGCCTTTGGCTCAGAGTCCTGGATGAGCCCCACAGCAGGCTTCCTGCTGAGGGGGGAGTCTGCTTCTTCCTCTCCCTCTCTGCCCGGCCCCTTCACCCCTACTCAGGAGCCTGCTCTCTCAAATAAATTAATAAATAAAACCTTTAAAAATCACTTTTTTCTACCTATATACCTGCCTAGTTGGCTATATATACACTATCAATCATCTTTCTGTATTTTACTGTCTTTCTTTACTGCCCTCTAGTTTTTTTTGTTTGTTTGTTTTTTTAAATCAAATCGCATGCTCCAGTTGGAGCCTGCCGGGCGCTCCTAAACTGACTTCTTTTTAGATGGCTCTTTCAAACTCCTTTGTTTCTCACTTTCACAATCTCTATATTTGGCTTTGCCCTATTGACATCCTTTTTAAACTTCTTTATTCTCCATTTTCCTTTCACTCTGTTCATTTATTTCTTCCCTGTATGTTTGTTTTTTCTCTCTTTCCTTTCACTCTTTTTTCTTTGCCTGTTTGTTTTTCTTTCTCCTTTGTCTAGTCTGTCTCTTATCTCTGCCTTTGTTCTCCTCCCACCCACCTCATTCAGTGTGAGTGAGTGAGTGTGTGTGTGTGTGTGTGTGTGTGTGTGTGTGTGTGTGTGTGTATGTTTTCTTACTGGTTTCTTCTGTTCAGTTTTCTTTCTTTTTCTCTTATTCATTGTTTCCCTCTTCATTTCATTCTTTCTTTTTGTACCATCTTTTCTTACTGCCTTCTCCTTTTTAACATTTTTGGTCTTATTTTTTTATCTATCTTTGTTTCATGCTTGGTATATTTTAAATGACTCCTTTGTCTCCTTTAAAAATAAACCCTTTTTCTCTCTTTCTTTTGCTAGCTTGCTCACTTTCTCTTTTGTATAACCTTTTCTTACTAGTCCTTAGTTAAATTTTGTTTCTTTGTTTTTAAAATATTTTTGTCTCCCTCTGTTTCAGTCTATTTTTTGGTAATGTTTTCTCTTTTACTTACTGGTTCCTTTCCTCTGTTTCTTTCTCCCTTTTATACATTTTTCTCCCTCTTTGCCATATATATATATTTTTTTACTCTCCCCTCTTACAGGCTCCCTTTTAGTTAATGTTTTTAGAGAGAGACCACATATGAGGGGGGGGGTGTAGATAGGAGCAGAGTGGGAGAGGAAGAGAGTGAGACTCCCAAGCAGACTCCACATCCAGCACGACCCTGACACGGGGCTCAATCTCATGACTCTGAGATGATAGGAGCTGAACTCAAGAGTCAGATGCTTCACCGCTTCGCTGCACTGAGCCACCCAGGTATCCCTGGCTCCTTTTCAAATCTGTGGTACAGTTGCTTACTAAGCCAATTTATAGAAATGTTGAATTTGTTATAATGTATATAATATTGTGTGTTCATTCTTTGTAACTTGAGCTGTAACTGGGAGGTGCCTTGCACACTACCGTGGGACAGGTAGTGTGAACTTCTAGGATTTCCCTTTCTAAGAGTCTTCTGACCTCACCGCATAAGCACACAGAGGTTTGTTTGTTTGTTTGTCAAAGCTACCAATATTTAATATATAGATATGCATCTTCTACTTAGATACTTTATCATTTATTGTCTCTCTCTCACCTTCTTTTTCATCCTGTCCTTTGTTTCCAAATATATTTTCCTCCGGTCTGTCTCTCTTAACTTCATCTCTTTGTATTTTTTGTAAATGATAAGCGATTTTTTTCTCTATAAGTGCTTGTTTCTAAAATATTAAAAATATATATTTAACTTTTAAAAATTTAATAGCAGCTTGCCACTGGAAATGCAAAACAGATACTTGAAGGGCGCCCTCATTCTTATTTTAAGGTTTCTGAAGTCACAATGGGTACAAAACTAGGAAGGTAGTTAGGGGTAAGTTTCCTTTCGATGTCCAGCATGAAGAAAAATAAATTGTATCAACTAGATCCAATTTAAGTCATCCTGCCCTTTCTGGAGACTGGTCCCATTTCAGAGCAGTCCTTGCAGTCCAGGTTCAGACCAAACTGGGTTTCTCCATCAATAGCTATCCTCATGAGTTTAGAACACTTTTGATAATTCACACTTTAAAAATATCAAAATTGGCAAAAGCCTTTCCTCAAATATCCCAAGTTATCAATAAAAGCTCATTCTACCTTCCGGTGCACATCCTCCCTGACTTTTTGACGTTGTTCCTCAATTCTTGCTTCCCTTTTTACTTCGTCTCCAATCTTTGTCAGAAGTAACATTTCTTTTGTCTTCCATTCCTAAGAAGCACAATGTTATAGTAGTTGGCAGGGGTTCTCTTTCATTATCTTATATTTTTTTGCATTTTGTCAATACGCAAATTAGATCAAGTCAAGGGCCTTATAAAAATTGGGTTAACCATAATGAAAATCTTATGTTGACTTTAAAATGGGCTTCTCTTACTGCTTTTCATTGGGAATATGTTGGTGGATGCAATGCAATGGCAAAAGGAAGGAAATTATTTTGCTATTGGAAACTTGGTTCAAGTATAAGCCTGGCTTCAAAGATAGATCTAAGATGTTGGCAAGAGGGTTTTCTCCTATTGCCTAAGGGGTATATCATATGTAATCTGTTGCCCTTTAATGGTATTTTGGTACAGAAGATAAATAAATAGGCTTGTCTTAATTCTGAGAGAATACAGCCATGATTATTTTTCACTATAGTTAATTTCTAAAACTTTAAGAGTAGATGAGATGTTACTATAAATGCAATATAATTTGTGGTATCAATCTCACTAAAGTAAAAGCTTGTCTATTAAAATAGTGATAAGAGATTAATAGTGGTTTATTCTTGGGGCGCCTGGGTGGCTCAGTTGGTTAAGCCGGATCCCGGAGACCCGGGATCGAGCCCCACATCGGGTTCCCTGCTCGGTGGGAAGCCTGCTTCTACCCTCTCACTCCCCCTACTTGTGTTCCCTCTCTGGCTGTGTTTCTCTCTGTCAAATAAATAAAATCTTTAAAAAAATAGTGGTTTATTCTTTAAGTTATTATTATTTTATTTTTAATTTTTTAAAAGATTTTATTTATTTATTTAACAGAGACACAGCAAGAGAGGGAATACAAGCAAGGGGAGTGGGAGAGGGAGAAGCACACTCCCTGCCAAGCAGGAGCCCGATGTGGGACTTGATCCCAGGACCCTGGGATCATGGCCTGAGCTGAAGGCAGAAGCTTAATGACTGAACCACCCAGGCACCCCTAAATTATCATTATTTTTAATAGTGGTTTAATTTTTAGACCTGAAATAGCTTCAGGTAATATAGTGGGACTGCTAAAAATGCTTATCAATGCAACAACCATATGCAATTTCCCCTCTGATGTTTAAAATTTGGTTTTCCTCACCTCTTCAATTTGTCTACGGAGTTGAAGTTTTCTTTTAATGTGGTCCTGATGTCGTTGTTTTTCTTCCTTCATCCGGAGTGTGCTCTGTTTTTCTGCCGTGTGCTCAACCTTGTCTAATTCCTTACTAATCATATCTAAGTATCTAAGTAAAAGTGAAAATGTAAGTGAAGGTAGAGTGGGTGTTTCCCTTTTGATGGTATTATCAATCCATTTTGTTATTCTCAAACTACTTCTGGGTTGCTTATTTCTTGAATACAGAAAATGTAAAGTTTTTCAGGGATCTTTAAGCTAACCTGATCCACCAGCTCACCATACTGTACTAATTTTACCAGACCCTGTTATACAAGTCTGTTACTGTGGTTGGAACAATGGCAAAATGTGGAACAGAGTGATCAAAAGCATTTTACACAGAGATTACATACAGCTCTGCAGTTTTGGTAACATGAATTTCCAAAGACAGCTGAAATCAAACTTAAATCAAAACACAAGTTGATTTGAATTTCCTTTAAAAATAAGTGGGTACTGGCCTCTCTGTAATTCCCACGTCCTTGAATGACCTTCCTTGAACTGAGAGGTCCACAGACTCCCAGTCTGGGACCTTGGTGGATCAGCATGTACTCTGGCATATCATGACATGAACCTATGGACTTTAAGAGGCAGGGTAATGGGAACTGGCCCTTGTCCCTGATAAAGGAGACAGAGAAAGAACTATAGCTCATCTCTGCCTCATGGGACATGAACTTGGCTTCTGAATAGTGACACTGAATGCGTGTGGGTGGTAGCTGAATGAACATACATGATTGGTTGGGGAACAACAACTGTTTGTATTAGCATCAGGTAAAGTTATAGGAAGTCTCCCTTTCTGACCCTGCAGTAACTTCCTTCAACTTAATGTTGAAACATGCTTAACACACCTTTTCTCTCAGCTACTATGTATGTGGGTTTCCTAAGCTTAGGGATTTGGACTTTGGAGTTCATCAAATTCAGTTTGGCTTACCTCTTGGGCTTCTAGTAAGTCCAGTTTCTCCAGTAGAAACTCTCCCCCTAAGCCTTGGTACCAGGGGGTTCTCAATCTCATTAACTCTTAATCTCCTTTCCTTTCTCTCCACACTGAAAACTCTAGAGGGTTCAATAATGCCTAATCCTTTTTTGGGTCCTGATTTCAATTCTTTCTAGTACTTTTACAACTTTCTGGGGTCTGTAATATGTCCATGAAATATGCATTGACTTCTGTCATACCTGTGCTTTATCATCAGCTCTTGTTCTGGAGTTGCTTGTGTATCTTCCTGTAATAGCCATTCTTGGAACTGTTCGTTTTCATCGTTTTCATAGGCTTTTCTGGTTTCATACAATTTATTTACTTGTTTTTCAATCATTTTCTGAAAGAAGAAAAATCAAAGTTTTTATACTGGCTAGAAATAAACCTATCCTTTGATAGGCCCTCTTAAGTGTAGGGCTTGGTAAACCTCCTGTACTTTACAAATGGTTAATTCTTTAACCTGCATTTTAAGTCTAGTGTGGCTCCATTTCAGATAAGTGAAAATTTCTCTCTATAAATTAAAGTCAAAGATCTCATTTTTATCTCTTACAAATCGCTAGGGATCTTATTTGACTTGTTATTTTCATAATTCTAGGTCAGGTAACTATAAGTAAATATTCTGCAGAGGACAAAACCTTTCTTCCAACCCTACATAAAACCTATCTTACAGACCCCAAATAAAACAAACTGAAGTATTAACTTACTTGTTCTCTTACATAGTTTCTTTCAAAATCTAATTTTAAAGTGGTCAGGTACTGCCTGTACTTATTCAATTCTTTCAAGGTACATATGACCTATAGAAGGAAAACCAAAACCAAAGATATAAATAGAAAGCTGTAACAATCATAAATCTCTCCAGAGAACAGTGTCATAAAAATGTTCATTTTAGTAACAATTTTAGGATCAAAGGTAATAATAGCACATTTGGGTAGCAATTTGGAAAGCAGTATGTAAAACTGCTGTAAAATTTCTATCTAAATAGTTTTATTTCAATAATATGATTCACATCATAATCAGAAATTTATAATTCTCAATGAATTTGTTATTAAACACCAGTATAATAATGACATATAATACCCCCCCCCAATTTATTTCATCATGCTGTTTTCTGCTAGGTTTCCATTTTGTCTCTAGTCTTCTCAAGAAGTATAGGAAATATTCCTTGATAGGTATACTGTGCCTTTATTACTTTTAAAGCCAGAGGAAAGGCACTACACTACAGCAGGGAGAAAATACATAAATAAAAACATTTGTATATACGTCTTTACATACTTGAATCATTTGGTGTTATCTTTTGCTGTTATCAAAGAAAAAAGGTCAAGAAGGAACAAGTAGTCTTATTTAAAAATAAAAAATGAGTAATTAATTGAATTTTCTAATAAATATTCTTTATTGTTTAACCAAAGCTGATAAAGGCTCATAGTGAAGTACAGAACCAAGGGTCTCTCAAGTCCCTAGGTTTCTACCAGTTAACAGGAAGGAGGCTTCAACTTACTTTATTATTGCTGGTGATGTAACCGCCCTTCTTTAATCTCCTTAGGATATCCTTTCGCTTATGGTATGCTTTTAAATGGGGATCATGCAGGCTTTTATAGCTGGTTTCCAGAAGTCGGCAATAAGGATCAGTCAGGTTAAAGTCATAAGAAGGCTGATAAAGCTACAAACACACAGATTCAAAAGTATTACATGTGTAAAACGAATGAAATTGCACTTTTAAACCTCAAGTTATTGAAATGACTAGGTTGGTCAGTGAAAACAAAACATGTAAGCAGAAACTGAAGTGAGGGAATGTGGAAAATGAATTGATTTAGGTAAATATAACTGTCCTTCTCTTCCTCTCTCCTCTACCAGAGGTGTCTTTAGGCTAGGGGCGGTAGCCTCAACCTCAGTCCACTTCATGAACACTGAGGTATGGCTTTAAGAGTCCTGCAAGGCAGGTAGGATGCTTTATATGTGGGCGCAGGGAAAGACAAGAGAGGCAGGACAGGGTTCTAGCTTTCTTCTTCCACTTAGAAGCTTCCTTTGTAAATTTCTGACTGCTTGATTGATGCCAGCCTCTTGTCTTTCCTAATGAACCTATATCAGGAAACTTCCCTGAGTACCCTGAGTGCCAGTCTTTGTTAAAAAGACAAAGAAAGACATCCTTACAGGCAATGATTTAATTTACAGTGAGACTAGATAGGAAGCCCATATCTTTCCTAGGACAGAAGTGATCAACAGTGATGGCAGTTAAAACACCGCTGCAATTAGTGGATTGATTATGGTATCTTCTTTTAGATGTTGACTTTTATTGGTAACAGACGTGTGTTGACCAACCCTGGGCTACCAACCTATCAAGGAAGAGACAAATCCATTTGTTGAGGCCAAGTTAAGCTTTCTATTGTCAATTACATTAATTGGTTTCCCTGAAGTCTGTCATCACTATATGCCAGTGGGAGGTCACAAGGGAGACTTTTAAAAGTATGCAAATTGTTCTTTTCACTTAACATGTTATCTTTTCTTGAAAGCAGAATGTTTAAGTTAACTGGCAAAGTATTTACCATTAACATTCAATAAAAAGCAATTTAAGGAGTTTGTGAACAGTTGCTACCTACGTATAATACACTAATAAGCAAATTAATTGATAAATACATTACCTGAGAATAAGTTTGGTATAAAATGTTGTACAGTATCAGTTCTCAGGTTTGGATTAACACATAGCTAAAGACAGGTAGGTTACATTGTTATATTTTAATCTGACTGAAAAAAAGACAGTCAAATACTATCATTTTGTTTCTCTGTGCATTCAAAACAACATAAAAGGTCTTTAAATTCCCTGTTTCTGTAGTGATCTGCTAAAGCGGTCTGCGGTTGAGGAAGCAGTAAGGTCAGGTAACGGAGTGTGGCCTAAGTGTCAGGAGACAGTGGTTCTAGTCTGAACTCTGCTGCTATCTACCTGTGACCTTAGATAATCATAGCTTCACCTTACACCTAAGGTGGTCATGAGGGTACAATGAGTTTTTAAAAAAATAACACCTAAAGGTGTAAAATATTAAGTCTTACTTCCTTGAGGAGATCCTGCTAAAAGACAAAGACCCCACAAAGTATTCAGGGTAGCTGAATGTACTGCCTGATCATGATCAAATGCATATATTTTGGGGTAATCAATATAATAAAGTACAGAGATAATCAGTATAATTTAGTGCAGAAAAAAATCTGGAAATACTAAGTAGTTAACAAGTGAACAACAGGAACAGAATAGAAATATAGCAAAGAGAAGATAATTGAGGAATAAAAAAACCAACAAATTGGGCTACAGTTGCAAACTAGGAAGCAGTGTTATTAATAGTGAAATAGGTTTTGAGTATGTTTCAGGAAAGCTAATTTGTGGGAGTGTGACTCAGTCAAGTTCCGTGAGGTTGGCATTTACTTAGTAGAACATTATGTGTTTTCAAAAGAGAAACTACTGTTTTCCAGCAATAAAACCTAAAAAGAGTCATGTATATTAGACAATTATCAGAAATACCAAGAAGCCCCTATTCATCCTTGATGATGTTCTAGGCAGTGCAAAAGTAAGGAAGTCAGAATTATTCCTGTAGAATCTTTTGCTATTGTGATCAAAGCGCATTCTTAACTAGAAAGTTCTGAACATCCTTCAGGCTTGGCCTAAATTATGGACAGAGCTCCGAGCATTAGGTGGAGGACTTAGAATGTGTAACAATATGAGTACAGTACACTGCATCACTAACAGTACTGATCCAGTGCTGAGTAAGATACTGCAGACCAAGGGCATGTAAATTCTAAGGAAAGATGAGATAGTTGGGTGTTGTGACACTTGGGAAAGGCTTTGTGTAGTAGCTTTTAAACAATGGCTCAAATTGAAGGTCAGAAAGGAGAGAAGAGTGCCTGCCAGGTTGTGGGAGCCAGATGGCCAAAGACAATGATATAAGAATTAGCAAGATAAGTGTAGGGAGGCAGAAAAGACTGCACCCAATCTTTGGGAACTCGGGCTCTGGGTTGGAGATAAGGCTGAACTGGATGGCTGAGGCAGATATTGGAGCCTTCCATCATTAAAGTGAAGTTCAGACACTAATCATTTCAATTCATTTAACTTAACTTGGTGTGTTAAGTTGAAGTTGACTCAAAGCAAAATCATAGCAGTTATTTCAAGTTTAATAGCGAGCTATTAAAAAGGGTAAAGAAAATCACTTAAGCACTATTAAAACTCAGTTTACCTTTTCACTTATATTGGTAGTATAGAATATATTGTTGCTTCCTGGGATAATAGGCAGCTTGACCCCAAGAGGAAGATCCAATAGATTAGCTGCTCCGACCTCTGGAATGTTTTTTTTGTATGAGCCCTGTCAAGTACAATAAGAAAGTCTGGCTATTTTTAAGAATTGTTCTTTTAGTTTAGACCAATCTACTCACATTAAAATGGGCTCATACCTCCAAATAAACCAAAAAAAAATCTACACTCAGGGTTGAAAGAGCCCGCCCTGCTGACAACCCGGAAGGCCTCCCAGCTTCCCCGGGTTACCAGTCCTATCTCTAGGCCCCACCTAAGGCCGGTTCCGGCCTCCAGCAGCTCTCGCTACTGGCTGCCGGCCTGGGAGCCTGAGGCTGAGTAGTCAAGCACCGCTCATTTCCCCCCACCTCGCTCTGATGAGGTCTCCGCCCCTTCCTGTCCGCCCGCCTTCCCGAGACTCCGCCCAGGAGCAAGGAGGAGGGTGACTACAAATTCGCCGCCACTCACGGTGTCGCAGTGATCTCTGCCGCCTGTTAGGTTGCTGGCGGCTGCCTTAGAGGCAGCGGCTTCGGCAGCCTTGTAGCAGTTGCTGAGGTACAGATCCATGGCCACCCGTCAGCCCCCAGGGAGCCGGGGGCTGGGGCTGCAAGCCGTCTTCGTGTCTCCTCTTCGCGTACACCCTTCCTTCTCTATGCTCTGATTAAGTTTGAGCCTCCAGGACGGTGGTCGCCAGGGTAACGCGTCCTCTAAGCCACGCCCCCCACTGTGAGGTTTTCCGCGCTGGCGTGCTGACGTCCTCAACGCGCAAAGCCCGGCGGGAGGGAAAAGGGCGCACTGACTACTCACCGCTCAAGCCGCTCCCCCCCTGCCCGCCGCTCAACCTTCGGCGCATGCGCAGTGGTGAGAGCTTCAGAGCTTTTGCGGAAGTGACCCAAAGGTGTGTGAGAGCGCATGGAGATTAGGTTTCTCGCTGAGAGCAACACCCCTCCTTTAAAGATTTTATTTATTTGTCAGAGAGAGGCAGAGTCTAAGCAGGAGGGAGTAGCAGGCAGAGGGAGAAGCAGGCTCCACCCTGAGCAAGGAGCCCGACGGGGGACTCCATCTCAGCATGCTGATATTAGTACCTGAGCCACTCAGGTGTCCCATCACCCCTCATTAAAACTAAACCGGGACCAACTTTTGTCGGTGGGTAGCTGGCTGTAATTTTACAATTCTTCCTGCCCCCCCCAATTATGTGATTCTGTTCAACACATTTTCACCAGTAATTGTGTACTTTGTCCTAGGGGCAGAGGCTTGGCTTTCCTCATCAGCAGAGTTTACAGACACCATGACCCTCTTTCCCTACGCATACTCTCTCCAGGTCCCACATAGGGCATAATGACTTTTTAGGGCTCAGAGACTTTTTTAGGGCTCAATGCTTTCTTCCGTTGTCTTCCCTTTTCCTGTCTTGCACTCTTCATCTCTCTGGCCTCCTCTCCCTCCCTTTCTCCCTCTTTCTTCTATTTCGTTCTATCTTCTGATTAGCTTAGCCAACATTTCTTGAGTGCCTGCCTTATACCGGACACTGTGCTGGGTACCGAGGATAAAACAGTGAGTGAAACATAGTCCCTGTTGCCTAGGAGTTCACCAAATAGATTCAGGGCGGGAGACTTCACCTGGTGTGTCAAGAGTTTGTACTTTGTCTCTATGTCTTTTTATGCATCTTTTTATTGTGATTAAAAAAAGTGACCAAACATAAAATTCACTGTTTTAATCATTTTAACTGTACAGTTAAGTAATGGTAAGTATATTCATGTTGTGCGACAGAGCTCCAGAAGTTTTTCATTTTCCAGAACTGAAAGTCTATACCCATTAAACAACTCTCCTTTCTTCCCTTCGCCCCAGGCCCTGGTAACCCTTTCTGTTTCTAGGAATTTGACTATTTCAGGTACCTTATATAAGTGGAATCACATGCTATTTGTCTTTTTGTGATTGGCTTATTTCACTTAGCATAATGTCCTCCAGGTTTATTCATATTGTAGCATATGGTAGGATTTTTTTCCTTTTTAAGACGAAATAATATTACATTGTATGTGTACACCACATTTTCTTTACCAATTCACCTGTCAATGAACATTTATGTTGCTTCCACCTCTTGGCTATTGTGAATAGCGCTGCTATGAATGTGGGTGTACAGATGTGTCTCTTTGAGAACCTACTTCAAAGTTTCTTTAGCTATATACTCAAGTGGAATTGCTGAATCATATGATAATTCTACTTCTAATTTTTTGAGGGATCTCTGTACTGTTTTCCATAGTGGTTGCACCATTTTACAGTCTTACCAGCAGTACACAAGGGTTCTAATTTCTTGGTGTCCTCACTATTATTTTTTGTTGTTTTTTTTCTCATTTTTTGGACAGTGGCTCTCCTAAAGGGGTGAAGTGATAGCTTATTGTGGTTTTGATTTACATTTCTCTGATGACTAGTGACACTGAGCAGCTTTTCATATGCTTGTTGGCCATTTGTTATCTCCATGCGTTTGGTCTACTTCTTTGTTCTCTTGGGCATTTAGTAACAATACCATTTATTGAGAATTTACTAATTCAGATGCTATGCTAAACACTTATCTCTTTTAATCCTCACAACACCTCATCTGTATTTGCTCCATCTCTATAGATGAAGACATTGATTGCAATGGCAATGGCTATTATGTGGTGGAACTGAGATTTTAATCCAAGTTAACTGACTCCAAAAGCTGCGCGCGCGTTTTCTCCCCCCCCCCCTCTTTTGGAACACAGTAATCAAAAACTACCAAAAAAACAAAAGTCCAGGACCAAGTGGCTTCAGAGATGAATTCTACCAAACTGATGCAATTTCATTGCTAGTAGTAAGTCCAAATTTCCTATTTTTCCTGATTCCATTTTGGAAAGTTATTTGTTTCTAGGAATTTATCTATTTCTTCTAGGTTGGTTAATTTTTGGTATATAATTTTTCATAAAATTCTCTTATAATCATTTGTATTTCTTTGGTGTCAGTTGTTATTTCTTTGGTGTCAGTTGTTATTTCTCCTTCATTTCTGAATTTGTGTCCTCTCTCTGATGAATCTGACTAGTTTTATCAATTTTGTTGATTTTTTCATAGAATCAGATCTGGGTTTCATTGATCTGTTCTATTATTTTTCTAAGTCTCTGTATCATTTATTTCTGATCTAATTTTTCTTCCACTGACTTTGGGATTTTTTTTTCTTCCTTTTCTAGCTCCTTTAGGTGTAAGGTTAAATTGAGATTTTTTTTCTTCTTTAGATAGGCTTACATTGCTATAATAATCCCTCTTAGAATAGCTTTTGCTGCATCTCAAAGATTTTGGACTGTTACAGTTTCATTTTCATTTATCTCCATGTATTCTTTTAATTTCCTCTTTGATTTCTTGGTTGACCCATTTATTGTTTAGTAGCATGTTATTTAAGCTCCATGTGTTTGTGCTTTTCCCAGATTTTTTCTTGTGGTTGATTTCTAGTTTTATACCTTTGTGGTTGGAAAAGACGCACGATATGATTTCAGTCTTTTTGAATTTATTGAGACTTGTTTTTGGCCTAACCTGTGATCTATTCTGGAGAATGTTCTGTGTGCACTTGAAAAGAATGTGGATTCTGCTGTTTTTGGAAGGAATGTTCTGAATATATCTGTTAAATCCATCTGGCCCAGTGTGTCATGCAAAGTCAGTTTCCTTGTTGATTTTCTGTCTCAACTTCATGTCTGTTAATAGTTGTTTTATGTATTTGGGTGTGCCCATGTTGGGCGCATAAATATTGACAATTCTATATAGTCTTGTTGGATTGTTCCCTTTATGATTATATAGTGTCATTGTTTGTCTCTTGTTACAGTCTCTTTTAGTCTATTTTGTCTAATATAGATATTGCTACCCCAGCTTTCTTTTCATTTCCGTTTTCATGGTAAATGTTTCCCCATCTCAACCTGCATGTGTCTTTAGGTCTGAAATGCGTCTCTTATAGGAAACATATAGATGGATCTCACTTTTTTACCTATTCAGCCAATTATGTCTTTTTTTAAAAGATTTTTTTTATTTATTCGACAGAGAGAGTTCACAAGTAGGCAGAGCAGCAGGCAGAGAGAGAGGAGGAAGCAGGCTCCCTGCTGAGCAGAGAGCCTGATGTGGGCCTAGATCCCAGGACCCTGAGATCATGACCTGAGCTGAAGGCAGAGGCTTAACCCACTGAGCCACCCAGGTGCCCCAATTATGTCTTTTGATTGGAGCATTTAGTCTATTTCCAATCGAAGTAAGTATTGACAAGTATGTACTCATTGTTGATTTGTTACTTGTTTTATGATTGTTTTTGTAGTTCTTCTCTATTCTTTTCTTTTCTAGCTCTCTTCCCTTGTGGTTTGATGGCTTTATTTAGCGATATGCTTAAATTCCTTCCTATTTATTTTTGCATATCTGTTACTGGTTTTTGATTTGTTGTTACCAGTATGTTGACATATAATATCCTATGCATAGGGCCGCCTGGATAGCTCAGTCAGCAAGTGGCACTGGTAACTGTCATGGCTGCTTGCACAAAGAGACTCCATATGGGAGGGACTCCTGCTGAGTGAGGCAGTTTGGATGGAGTGGATCCTCAGGAGAGTGCAGGGTTGGGGTTTGCAATGTTGGCAAGCGAGGTGGAGTGTTCATGCTGGTTCCCACAGGTGTCTGGGTCCAGGCTGGGAGGGGAAGGGAGAGAAATGTTGCCCTCCACTACTCCTCCACTACTGGTTTGCAAAGCTCCCAAATGTTAATGGGAACTTGTCTTCCCAGTGTAGTTCCTCCATGTGTGGGGTGCCTGGTATGTTGTCTCTTCTTCTCCCTTTCCATGATTATGGCATCCCTCCCATTTGTGGTTAGTCTCCCCAAGAGTTTGGTTTCCAACTGGGTCTCTGCCCCTCCTACCTTCTTGATATGGCCTCTTCTTTATGATTAACTGAGGAGAGTATGTTTTCATGTTGTTTTCTGAGTTAGTTGTACTGATGTGGCTGTAATCTATGTGTATCCATGGGATGAAGTGAGTCTAGGTTCCTCCTACTCTGCCATTTTCCCAGGCTCCCTCCAAAAGTTGTATTCTTAATCAATGCACTGCACTCTTGCATGTGTTCTTATTTTCATTCCACATCTCTACGTGGATGTCTGACAAGCAACTGAAACTGACTTAGTCAAAATTCAACTCCACCTCCCCTCAGTGAAACAGAACAAAACAAAGGCCTCATCATTCTTCCTGTGTTCCCTCTTTAAGTGACTGGTACCACTTCTCTCCAAGCTAGAAACCAGAGAATGCTCCTAGTTGTCTTTATTTCTCTGCAATGTTGACATTCAATCTATCCCATAGTCCTACTGTTTTTATCCCCTAAATATTTCCCGCATCTCTTCCCTCCTTGCCATTTCTTCTACCACTGCTCCAGTTAAGTCACTCATCATTTTTTGTGTTCACTGTTATCACAGCCTCATTATATCTCTTCCGTCCTTCACCTCTCCAGCCCATCTTTCATTTTGCCATCAAACTGATCTTTCTAAATTGCAAACTGATCATGTCTCTCCCCTGCTTAAAACTCCTAATAATGCTCAGGAAGAATGAAAGCAAAGCATAAAATATCTTTGTGGCTTGATCTTCCAAGACACTATTGCTATACTACCTCTCAAAATTGACCCTGCAGTAATACAGAGCTTCCTTTAGTTGGTCCTCTGCATGCAGCCTGCTAATTTATAACTCTGGCCTTTGCTCATGTTGTCTCTTCTGCCTTGCAGGACTATGCTCATTTTTTGCACGGTTAATTCTGGGGCCTCACTTGGAATGACTGGAATAATTGGGTTCTCTCTTCATGAGTTTTTTTTTTCCTCTAGCAGATAAGGCCATGCTTTTTCACACAGTGGTCTTATGGGTCCCAGCATTGAGAAAGGGCAAGCCCCAAAGTACAAGTACTTTCAAGATCGTTATTCAATCACATCAGTCCAAGCAAGTCACGTGGTTAAGCCTAGGAGATTAACCAAGGGCATGGATCCGGACAGGTGGTATTCATTGGAGGTGGTTAATGTTACAGTATAGCACATTTCACCCTCTTGTCCTTGTGGTTCATGCTCCTCCTATATGCAAGATCTACTTACCTTTCCCAAGACCCCAAAAGTTTTATCCTATTATAACGTTAGCAACAAAGTCCAGGATTTGTCATCTATACTTATATCCAGAGGTAGCTTCTTGTTATTCCAGAGAACTATGAACTATGAACAATTTGCATTACTTACCTGTTACTGTGTAATAAGTTACTCCCCCATTTAGTGGCTTAAAACAATACAAAACCATTTATTACGTCCTTGGCTTCTGTTTCGGACAGGGCATCAGAAGGTATAGCTTGTCTCTGTTCCATGATATCTGGGGTTTCACTTGGAAGATTCGAAGGTGGAGGATGGAATCATCTTAAAGCTTTGTTCACTCACTTGTGTGACAGCTGATGCTAGGTGTTGGCTAGGTGCCTATCTGAGATTGTCAGGCAGAACACTCACTCCTGGTCTGTCTGCATTGACTGGGCTTCCTCTCAACATGGCATCTGCATTCCAAGAGCAGAGTGAGACAGATAGATGGACAGAGAGAGAGAGCAAGCATGTGCCAGTTGGAAGCTGTGCTGTCTTTTATGAGCTCGCCCCAGAAGTCATGCAGCATCACTTTCACCACATTTTATTGATTGAGGTAGTTACAAAAAAAAAAGTCCACCCAGGTTCGTGGGGAAGGAACAGAGATGCCACCATCTCAAGGTGTTGGTACAGCCATGCTCTCTTTGAAGCCTTCAGAGGAGCCCTTCCTTGGTCTTCCTAGCTTCTGGTGTTTTTCAGGCAGGTTTGGTGTTCCTTGGCTTGCAGCTGCATAACTCCAGTCTCTGCTTTCGTTGTCACATGGAGTTTTCCTGGTATGTCTCTGTCTTCAAGTAGGCATCTTCTTATTAAGACACCAGTCATATTGGATTAAAGGCCCATGCTACTCTAGTATGATCTCATTTTAACTTAGCTAATTATATCTACAATGACTCTGTTTCCAAATAAGATCGCATTCTGAGATGCTGGGAGTGAGGACTTCAATATATCATTTTCTGGGGATACAATTCAGCCAATTATAGTTTGCCCTCTCTCCTCAAATTCATGGCCTTCCCACATGCAATTTTCCCTATTCCGACAGTCTCAGAAGTCTTAACCCATTTCAGCATCAAGGCTAAGTCCAAGATCTCATCTAAATATCATTAAACTAGGTATGAGTAAGACTCAGGTTATGGTTCATCCTGGAACAAAATTCTGTTCCAGCTGTGGATCTGTGAAATCTAGAAACAAATTATCTGCTTCCAAGATACAGAGATGGGACAGTATAGGACAAATATTTCCATTCCAAAAGGGAGAAGTTGGAAGGCCAAAATGATGTCACTGGCTTAAAGCAGTTTGCAACATAGCAGGGCAATTCCATTAGAATTTATAGCTTTAGAATAATTCTCTGTGGTTCTGTTCACTGGGCCAACCTCCTCAGGTCTGAGTGGTAGCCCACCATCTGGAAAGAAGAGATAGCTTGGCCCCTGGCTCTAGGTGGCCTCCCTGACCCTCACCCCTGGACAGTAACCCTACTGCCTGGGCCCTGGGTGGAGGCCCCACCCACTGAGTCTTGGGCAGCTACCCTACCCTCTTTAGCTGAGGAGGTGGTTCCTCCCTCTGGAAACAAGATGGTGACCTGGCCTTCTTAGCTCTGGGAAGAAGCCCCAGTCCCTAAGCCCAGAAGGGAGCTCTAATCTCTGGAACCCAGGACATGACCAGTCCCATTATTGTCCCCCATCCCCACCCTGCCACCCCTTCACCCTTGTCCTGAGTACTAATTCCACTCCCTCTCATTCCTGGGCAGTGGCCCTGTCCTCTAGAAGGAAGTGGTAGCTCTGCCCTCAGGTGGCTGTATCAGTGGTTCTTCCAGTCATTATTTCTTCATTTTGTCCCTCTCTGCTCTGTCTAGTCCATGCTGGTAGTGTTTGTAGGCAATAAAATTCTCAAAAAATTTGCCAGCCTCCCCTGCAACTCACAGAAGTCCAAGCCATCAGAAAAGAAGGTTCTCCACAGCGGCGCCTGGGTGGCTCAGTTGGCTGAGCGACTGCCTTCGGCTCAGGTCATGATCCCGGAGACCCGGGATTGAGTCCCACATCGAGCTCCCTGCTTGGTGGGAAGCCTGCTTCTCCCTCTCTCACTCCCCCTGCTTGTGTTCCCTCTATGGCTGTGTTTCTCTCTGTCAAGTAAATAAAAAAAAGAAGGTTCTCCACAGATCTTAACTGGTTAACTGCTTCTCTTCCTAGCATCGATTGAGATGGTTGATTGGATCCTTGAGTCACACTAACAATCTCTTTATCAGAGATTGTC
Organism: Spilogale gracilis; assembly: GCA_004023965.1. Lineage (NCBI taxonomy): Eukaryota > Metazoa > Chordata > Mammalia > Carnivora > Mephitidae > Spilogale > Spilogale gracilis. The sequence goes on from PITA01002476.1 coordinate 121,821, forward strand.
CAGCCACATCTTTTTGTTCTCTCCAGAGCATGCTTTCCCATTTTTTGGGCAATGTGGTTAGACTAAGAATATTCCAAATCTTTAAGTTTCGGCTCCTTTTTGTTTAACAACTCATTCTTTATCTCCTTCCTGTATCACCTTACTACAAGCAGTAAGGAGGAACCAGGTTGTGCTTTCCATACTTTGCTTGAAAGTTTCCTTAGCTAACTATCTAAGTTCATCACTTATAAGTTCCACTTTCCTCCCAATAGTAGAAAATAATTTGGCCAAGTTTTCTGCCACTTTTTAATAAGGATCAGTTTTTTTCTCCCAGAGTCCAACAACTTGTTTGCTATTTCTGTCTGGGACCCTACCAAAGGCACGTTTAACATTCATATTTCAAGCAACATTCATTTCAAGGCAATCTAGATTTCTTTTATCATGAACCTCAAAATTCTTCCAGCACTTACCTATTAGCATTCCAAAGCCACATTCTTAGGTATTTTTTACAGCCTTATAGTACTCCACTTTCCAATACCAAAATCTGTATTAGTTTTCTGGGGCTGCCTTAAAGTACCACAAACTGGATGGCTTCAAACAACAGATTCTTAGTTCTGGAGGCTGGAAGTCTGAGAACTCAAGGTATCAGCAAGGCTGTGCTCCCCCTGAAACCTGTAGGGGAATCCTTCTTTGTCTCCTCCTAGCTTCCAGTAATTTGCCAGCAACCTTTAGGATTCCTTGAATTTCAACTGCATAATTCCATTCCCTGCTTTCATTTTCATGTGACACTCTCTCTGTATGTTTCTGTCTTCATTTGGCCATCTTCTTATAAGGATACCAGTTATATTGCCTTAGGCACCCATCCTACTCAGATGTGATTTCTTCTTAACTAATTACATCTGCAACATACCGAGGGGCTGTGGGTTAGGACTTAAGCACATCTTTTTTGGGGGGTGCACAGTTCAACCCATAACAGAGCTTAAACAAGGTTAAGAGATTCTTCTTTTGTGTCAGCAGCCTGGCATGGGGAATCAGAGCTGAAGCAAGGGAAGGAGGGCAATCCACATATGTGAGTGGCATGGTATGGGCTATCAGACCCTGAACAGTGTGGACAGAGTATCTGCTCAGGAAACACTTTGGTGAGGGAAGTATGAGCCCAAGCAGAATGGAGAGAGCATCTATGAGAAGTGTGCCAGGTTTCTGAGCCTGAACAGGGTGAGCAAGGCTGCACTCTGCGTGGGGACAGAGGGAGAGGAGTCTGGTATGGGTTGCCAGAGCCTGATGGGCTATTTATGTATGAGGGACGACCTAGCTTGGAGTGTTGGAATTCAAGCAAGGTGAGGAAGATGACTATCTGTGTGGACAGTCTGGTATGGGTTATTAGAACCATCATGGGGGCATTATTGAGATAACTGGCAACAAGTGAGGTCTGAAAATTTTCATGGTTACATTGTAATTATGTAGCAAAATGTCTTTGCACATATTGAATACTAAAGTATTGGGGACATCAAATCAACTAGAAAAAAAAGCTGAATTGTACTTGTCACTTTTCTGTAAATTTCAAAAGAGAAAATAATTAGAAACTCTGAAACAAATATGGCAAATATTATACTCCCAGAGACCTGAGTGGTATATGCACAGGTATAGTTCTCTACATGATTATTATAACATTTCAAAATAAAAATATTTGAAAATGAAAAGTAATGCATTAGAGGAAAGAAGAAAGCAAGCATAAACTCATCACTCAAAGATGAAGTGAACACTTGATGTCTTCCTTTATGTTGAAAAAAGAGAATTGTTAAAGTATATTGAACTCTGTGGTATAAGATTTTGAAGGGTGGGTGAGTTTTTAAAGTTAAAATCAGATCATTTCCCCTTTTTTACCTCTAGAGTTGAAGTCGCTCAAGGTGAAGAGCGTCAGATTTAAGGTTCCCCAATCACTTGCAAGTCACGGCTGTAGCCACCAGAGGGCGCATTCTCATCAAAGACCGTTGGAAGTTCTGAAACTAAAATACTGTCACATTTTTTGAAATCTAACAACAACAAAAAAATGAACTTCCATCCATCTTTTGCAGCACCAGCATGGTATCCTGACATCCTTTTAATTTATCTTATGTCTTACTACTTTACTTTTAGGATGAGAGGATGTGGTTTACGCTGTGGCTGTCAAAAATATTGGCCTTTCTATTTAAGTCTAATTATACTTCTCTGTCCTAGGTAGTAGCATGAACCCATCTGAGGTTCTGTAGGTTCTCCTTACAATTTTCTCACATTCCCACAAGGGTGGAAATCATCACAACTACCCTGTCAGTGATCCTATCCTAATAGGTTATTCTCCCTCTTTGGAGCTATGAGACTGGTTTTAATTGTTATAGATTAAATGTTTTCTTTTGTGAATTTGATAGCTTTTGAGAAAAAGGTAAAGGATTTTTATTTTGTTCAAAAGGCAAATCAGTCCTGATAATGGGTTGTGTGTGGGGGCAGAGCCGGCTTTATTTGAGGAGGTGTTTAAGGTTGGCAATACTTTCTGATTAAGTCTGGCCATGAAGCAAGCCCATTTTAAGACTCAGGATTGTGCAAGTTCATGGGTGCTATGATGAATACATCGATGGACACAGTCATAAAGTGTCAGTGCTGAGGGAGACCTAAACAAACAGCATCTTTTTCTATCTGCACTTGGTGAAATCCTAGGGTTCCACAAATGTTTGATATGAATTTTATTAAGAACTTTTTAAGCCCACACTTGTCCTAAAGGAAAATGTGTCCATTCAAATGCTAACCAGGTTATTCTTCAGTAGACTTGAACATAATTATTCTTGGTGTCACGGTGCTCGTATTTAAATTTCTTTTAAATTTCATTGATCAATAATAATAATAGCTGATATTTACCAATGCTTGCTATGTGGCAAGTAACTCACATGCATCATTTGATTTAATAGTGCAGTTAATTTTTATTTTCTCACTTTAAAGATGAGGAAACAGGTTGGCTTTTAAAAAATAAAAATCAGATAGGTCATTTTCCTTTTTTTACCATTAAGTAATTTGACGACTTAACTTAGGTCTTTCAGATTCCCTTAGTCTTATTTACTTAGCCATGAAACTATATGGCCTTTCCAAGTGGGCAGTTTGTAAAACCATGCTTTCCCTCTCCCAATTCCGGCCTGTATGCAGTTGTTTCTATGTAAAGTTGTATAAGCCACAAAGCACATATGGGCCACACTCAGCTTAAAGCTAAGTAAGCCTTCAGGAATTTGCACTGGGTCAAACTCTCTGTTATTGTTGTAACAGAGAGCGTCAAATGAGAAGACTTTATGGAAGCCTGTGTGGAAGTTTGAGGGGCAACAAAGTAGGTCAGTGTGGCTGGAGCAGAGTGAATGGGGTGGCTTTAAAACAATAGAAATTCATTGTCTCACAGAGCTGGAAGCTAGAAGTCTGAAATCAAGGTATCATCGGGGCCATGCTCCCTCTGATAATCTGGGTAGAATCTATCTTTGCCTCTTTCTGTTGGTTGTTGATCCTTGGAATTCCTTAGCTTGTAGCTGCAGCACTTCATTCTGGGCCTATGTTGCCATGTAGCTTTCTCCCTATCTATATGTGTTCATATTGGCATCTCTTCTCTGTGATTCTTCCTTCTTTTTATAAAGACACCAGCCATATGGGATTAGGGGGTCCATCCTTTCCAGTATGACCTTGTTTTAACCTATCAAGTTATATCCCCAATGATTCTATTTCCAACTAAGGTAACATTCTGAGGTACTAGGGGATTAGGACTCCAACATACCTTTTTGGGGGACACATTTAACCCAAAACAGGAAGATATTGCAATAATCCTGGCAAGAGACAAGGGGAGCTTCGACCAGGGCAGCAGCATAGTGGTAGTGAGAAGTGATCTGGTTATGAATATATGTTGATGCTGGAGTGAAAAACTTTGCTGAGGAATAGACTGAGGCCCAAGATAAAGAGATGAATGTAAGATGACTTCAAGGCATTTGGCTTGAGAAGTTGGAAGGATGAAATTAGCAAGAACTGAAATAGTAAATGTAGACAAAGAGCTGATTTACAGGAAAAAATTACAGTGTGATCTTGGACAAATTAAATTTGAGATGCCTATTAGATATTCAAGTGCATATGTCCAGTACTGCAAACAGTTAGCTATGTAAGCCTAGAACTTAGGAAAGGATTCAGAACTAGAGACAAAAGTTTGGGAGTGATTTCTAGTGATCATGAGAATCCACTTATTATATGAGGTCATGAAGCTTAAATTGAAACTTGCTCCAGCTAGGATCAGCTGCTGGAATACAGATATAAAGAAGATGGAGAATCCAATTAAGTCTTGGTTCAGGTTTTTCCAGGTAAGTGTGATGGTGGAAGAGGGGATTGGATAGTTGAGAATGGATGCCACAGATAAGCATGGAAATGAGGATATGAGGGAGGTAATGGAGAGCAAAAAATAATCTTTAGGGATAGGAGGATTGGTGGAGTGGATGTATTAGAGAGAATTAGAAAGAGATAAGAATGTGGTACTAAAATTGAGATTTTTAAGGTGTTGCAGTAATTTGTAATGACAAAGTCTAAGAAGTGAGTGTTAGATTGGGTGGCAGAGCTTAGAAAGAGGATAAGATCTTTGGATTGGAGGTCAAGCAAATGATAGGCCAGAATATTGCATGGATTGTTTACAACATAGACAATGTATGCATGTATGTATGTATGTATGTATGTATGTATGTATGTAGACTCCACATTGATATTGAAATCTTCAAGAATGATGACATGTGCAGTTGTGAGAAAGCATGAACCCATGAGCTACAATCATAAATGAGTAAGGGAGATTGAACAGGAGGAGAATAGATGACTGCAATAAGATGTAGTGAGTGGTATAGTCTGATAGCAAAGTGATTAAAAGGATTTGGACTAAGGTTTAGGGAGGACCAATGAACAGAAAATGCCAAGGAAGATCAAGGGCACATACCCTGCCCCTCAGCCCAGTGGTATGTCGTGTATGAATAAAAATAGCCACCACTTAAGAAAGCTGTACAGCAAGCAGTATCTTCAGAAGGGAGACAAGTTTTTGATGAGGCCTGAAATTCAAGGGAAATTTTAGAGAAATTAGGGATGTCAGGGATTTTGCAGAGAGCAGAATAGAAGGGTTGGGAAGTTTAAGGAGGGGTGGGAGATTGAGTCTGATTAACGGATGTAAGAATTCATTTTCATGTGGAAAAGAAGGTGGAAAAGATAATGGATCATCTGGGTGGCTTGAAATTTTTGTGATGACTGAAGTAAATAGGCATTTAGAACTTGATGAGTCCCAGCGAGCTCTTGGCTGGGGAGCAGATGGTCAGTTTTAGATATAACCTCTTCTTGGGTCTGGTGCCTTATTCAGTGCATAGAAATTAATAATGGAGATTATAAGGGGAAGTGGAGTGGTGGTCTCAACAGGAGCATGCAGGACATTGCATACCCTATGATCTTCTCCAGAGAGGTGTCAAGCCTAGAAGAAGCTTGATCTTAACCTTAGGGATTGTAACCCTTAGGCCTTCCTTTTAATTATGTTAGGTAATTGCAGTAATTCTTTTGGTTTTTTTTTCCCCATAGCCTGATCATCACTTTAAAATAGTGCAATGAGCGGTGTCTGGGTAGCTCAGTCGTTAAGCGTCTGCCTTTGGCTCAGGTCATGATCTTGGAGTCCCGGGATCAAGCCCCACGTCAGGCTCCCTGCTTGGCAGGAAGCCTGTTTCTCCCTCTCTCACTCCCCTTGCTCATGTTCCCTCTCTCACTGTGTTTCTCTCCGTCAAAAAATGAAATAAAATCTTTAGAAAAATAAAATAGTGGGACGCCTGGGTGGCTCAGTTGGTTAAGCGACTGCCTTCGGCTCAAGTCATGATCCCGGAGACCCGGGATCGAGCCCCACATCAGGCTCCCTGCTCGGTGGGAAGCCTGCTTCTCCCTCTCTCACTCCCCCTGCTTGTGTTCCCTCTCTGGCTGTGTTTCTCTCTGTCAAATAAATAAAATCTTTAAAAAAAAAGAAAGAAAAATAAAATAGTGCAATGATGTTTATTTTTATAAAAATGATACATGATAATTATAAAATATTTAATAAGTTGAAGAAAGAAAAATGAAAATAAACCTTCACAAATAGCTATCATTAATGCTAGGTGAACATCATTTCAGACAACTGTATGAATTTTTACTTTTGTAACTATTTTACATGCTGGGGTTTCTTTTAAATAATATGGGCCCATTGTTATAAACAATTCAAATACTATAAATTTATTCTAATTCTCTCACTTGACACATGAGGACATTGACATGAGGACAAAGACCTGTCCAAGGTCATTCATCCAGTCAGGTAGATCCAGATCTCTTGACTCCCCAGTTCAGTGTTTTTTTAAAATAATTTTTAAATAGTATGGGCCCATTGTTATAAACAATTCAAATACTATAAATTTATTCTAATCGTCTCACTTGACATTTCACTATAATACTATCTGAGGGGCTCACTCTGTCTTTTGATTTGAACATTTATTCATCTAGTCATTCAACAAATATTTATTGAGCACGTGCTATATGTTAGGCAAAAATGTTAGCCATTGGGGGTATAGTGGTGAACAAAACAGACAAGACCGCTGAACTTGAGAAACTTACATTCTACAGAATGCACAGAAAGTTTATACTTTACTTCTCAACTTTATCCAATCAGGCCAAGATTCATATGATTGTTTATAATCCCAAATTCTTTAATAATAATAGGAAAACAAAATGAAAATTGTCAGACTTAAAATCATACCACTAGCACATGGGGATCAATACAAGTAATAGATAGTAACAGAATTCATGGGGTCTAGAACATTTTTCTGTAATGATTCCTTTTTTTCAGAGAGAGGGTGATAGAGAATCTTAAACAGGTTCCGCACAATGTGGGGCTTGATCCCATGACCCTGAGATCATGACCTGAGCCAAAATCAAGTTAGATGCTTAACCAAGTGAGCCACCCAGGTGCCCTCCCCATTATTCTTTTTAAAGTATTTTAAAACTTTAATTTAAAAATACCACAGTGTTACATATAAAAAAAGAAAACTTGCCCATTATCCAACTATTTAAAATTTATAAACGTATACAATATTTTTTTAAAGACTTTATTTATTTGACAGAGAGAAACTACAGTCAGAGAGGGAACATAAGCAGGGGGAGTAAGAGAGGAAGAAGCAAGCTTCTTGCTGAGCAGAGAGCCTGATGTGGGGCTCGATCCCAGGACTCCAGGATCAGGACCTGAGCCAAAGACTGATGCTTAATGACTGAGTCACCCAGGTGCCCCAGGAATATACAATCTACAAAGAGGTAAAAGTCATTCTCTCTAATCCTATCATCCAGAGGTAACAATTCTAAACACTTCAGTGTGGGCCCTTGCCAATTTTTTTCTATGCTTATATATATTATAGTTTTTGTTTTTAATAATAAAAGGATTATGTAATTGTTACAAAAAATTCAAATAATAGAAAGACTGGCATGGTATAAAGAGAGAAAGTTCCTTACATCCTCACACCCAATTTCAGTCCTTATGGGTAACCATTAACATCTTGATGTATTTTTGGTGTGAACACTTTCAGATCTTTTTCTACAAACAGATGTGTGCATGTGCATGTATGCACACACACACAGTGCTATTTAAGTTTTTTGCTCTAAGCCAGCAGTGGATGGAATTTCAGAGTTCAGTAGTTGAGTGTGCATTCCTATGTTTTTCATTTTCTACAAGTAGAACAATGCAGCCATATGCCAGGCCCTCTCTGGATTTAGTACTCAATGTTTGGAATGCAAGCAGATGCTGAAAGCTAGTAATGAAGCCCTTGAAGGGAGGCCCATTCATGTATGTTACAGATGCAGGGGAAAGTTGAATGCAGTGGCCAACTGAGCAGCTGGCAAAGGGGCAGGAAAATGAAGAACATACCAACATTGGATGCAAGATGATAGGCAATGGAAACCATATGTTCTGCAACAGTGTCCCAAAATTCTTATAGTTTTGGAAACAGAAAAAATACTTAGATCCTTACAGACTTTTTTAAAAAAGATTTTATTTATTTATTTGACAGAGAGAAACACAGCCAGAGAGGGAACACAGCAGGGAGAGTGAGAGGCGGAGAAGCAGGCTTCCTGCCGAGCAAGGAGCCTGATGTGGGGCTCGATCCCAGGTCTCCGGAATCATAACCTGAGCCAAAGGCAGTCGCTTAACCAACTGAGCCACCAGGGCGCCCCAGAGCCTTATAGACTTTTAATCTCAGTCGTTAAATGACTGTGTTGCAAAACAAAGAAAAAATACCCTGATATAGCCAAAGTAAGATTGATTTCTATCATGCCTAACATTGGAAAATGCCAAACTTTTCACTTTTAAATTCCTTAGTTTCAAGGAACAAATCATAGTGATTAATACCAACTCCCCAAACTCTTCAATGTTAACTCACTACTCTTCATTACCAAACACCACATGTGCTCTGTCAGCGTAGGCTGCAGAAGACACAGTGGTGATCTCTATCAGGCCAACAATCATATATTGCCTTCTAATCAGTTTTCACAAGAAATTTCAGTGAAGTCTTTACAACCAGACATGAAATAATTAACCTTTTCTATTTAAAAGGCCTGACAGGGAATGGTCTCTGTGACAGGTGTAAAATTCCATTCCTTCCAGAAAATTACTCGCCCAGCAGATGCTCCTTCTGACTGAAATAGAAATTTCATTTTTAAAAAAGGTTCACCTTTTATCATGAATATTGCACAGACACAATATATTAAAGTAATGAGTTTCCTTGGGGCACCAGGCTGGCTCAGTTGAGGGAACAGATGACTCTTGATCTTGGGGCCATGAGTTCAAGCCCCATGTTGGGTGTAGAGTTCACTTAAAAAACTAAAACCTTAAAAAAATGTCCTTCCATGCAGTATTTCATGACCCTGATCTTCTGATCACTAATAGTCATAGTTCACATACAGATGATAAATATCCACCTGCTTCCATTCTCCATCAGTGAATTGTAAGAGCACTTGAATTCTGGTGCTTAGAGTTCCTGGAAGTCTTAAAATACATCATAATAGCAGGCTTTTTCAGAGAAGTACAGTAGGTGAGTGTACCAAAGCCTTGAATTGAAAATAGAAATTGTCTGGGAAAAATAATTCTATTTCCACTGCCATAGAGAACAGTCAAGAGCAAGAAGGAGAAACTATTTTTATATCATAGTTCAAAGATATAGAAACCTTTGACCTATCATTTGGATGTGACATTGGGCTTAACTTAGAAAAACTTGAAGCAATTTTGAGTTCCTACCCTTCTCCACCTACAGAAAACCCACACTCATATACAGACAATTTCTCCTAGTCAGTTCCAATATGAATATTGCATGAATTCAGAAGAGACCTCTGGGTGTTAAGAGGCAGGCCCTGGTACTGTGCGGTGGCCTTTGAGAGGGAAAGGTGCTTTGCACAGAGGCCTAGTTTTCAGGGAGGAGGGTTTAAAAAAATTGTTTCTCTTCTCTCCTCCTCTTGCTGACTTAATTTCATTCTCTTTCCATGTTCCTCTTGGGATAGAGCGAGCAAAGGACGGGCTTCAGAGAGGCTATGAGCTCCTTGAAACTTCAGGGAAGGGAAGGACTGGTAATTTGTGTAAGCTTCTCTGATTTTCCCAGATCCAGAACTCCCAAAAGACTGAGAAGGGCTTCTTCTCTCTGTTCCACCTCTCATGTAATCCAAGGTCTCTCTCCCGTATTTACACATAAAATAGAAGCAAAGTTTTCTTTCATCACTTTTATTTATTGAATAGTTTTATCTTTAATTGTGAAAACAAGTGGGTGGGATTTCTTTTATTTCTTGCCCATAAAACCTAATGTAGTTAACTTCTTTCAAATTGTCTTTTGCCCCCTTTGGGACAGTTGCTGTTAATAGAAAAGCGATGGTTTCCTCCCTTCTATGAGTGCTTTGTGTTTTGCAGACTTATTGAAAAATAATATTCACAATAAGAAGGAGCAATTATTGAGCCTAGAGAGTAAGCCACCCACTTAACATACATTATGTTATTTAAGAATAGTGCCCACCCCACTGGGCTGTTGTGAAGGTTGAGCAAGCTCATGTATATGAAGTGTCTGGTGCAGTGCCTGATGTATAGCAAGCCATCAGTACTGTCACTGCCACTACGACCATCCCTGCCTCTACTGCTATGAGTTACTGAAAGAAGACACATCCAATAGCTTTGAAAAGGCCAAGTTTCAGAGTCTAATAACCAAAATTCTTGCCAGATAGAGCAACACGGCTGGGTTCTCGGGGTATGGCAGAGGAACAGTGGTATGGAAGTAGCAGAAGGAGTAAGGAATAAGCTGACTACTGTCCCCAGTCTTTACCCTGGGGGAAAGTGTGACTACTTTTTGAAGATGGCCTTTAGCAAGTCTGACCACTGTGGTGAATAAGAGGACGTCCAGATTTAGGTTTTAGTCTTGGCTGTGTCATTCACTAGCTGTATGACCTGGAATAAATCACATCACTCTTTCGAGTCTCAGTTTCCGCATAGGTAAGATGAGGGAGCTGAAAGAGCTTAGCTTGGGTGCTTGTGTGATGCCACATGTGCGATAATAACAAGTGTGTTAACTCTGGAGGGCCTGCTACCCAGTGAGTGCTGTTGCTATTATCATTAGCCTTTCAGCCACCTGCAAAATAGGTAGAATTACCTCTGTTTTATAGTTGAGAAAGTTGAAACTTAGAGGGCTTAATTTGGTTGTCCAAAGTACAATTAATAAGCACAAGGCTAGAATTTGAACTAACATTGATCTGCCCCAAAGCCTATGATCTTTCTGCCACTCTGCGATGTTTCCCAGATACATTGTTTTTATCCCAGAAATGAAAAACACAAGGTCAGCTCTCACTGCAAAATTATAGCAAGCCCCAAATATGCTCCTTAGCCCTTGAGCTACCCTGGCTGCTCATTTCACTTGTTCTCAACCCCAGAGAAAAGGAGCTGTTTGTTACCTACAGTTTGGTAGAACTGTATTTTTTCTTCTCCAAAGCCCACTTCCACTTTTCACTAAATTAGTGTTATTTCTGTGAAACAAAGGCATTTTTGATGTTTCAGCCTTTTCATCTCCTGCTAAGCATCCACTCTTCTGGCAGTTTTTTATTTTCAGGTAAATTACTGCTGCCCCAAACACAAGGGCCTCAAATCTAAGGACTTTTTGGAGTCTCAGTATCTTTGTGACAATGATGCTAGTACTGAGTTTGGAGCATATAGGAAATTCAAAACATCACATTTTCAGAAGACCTATATGCTTTTCTCATCTCCTGTGTGATACTGCACTCACACTTTTGGCTTCAGTTTTTTGGCATATGGCATTGCTGACTCTGGCATCTGATAATCTCTGCAGCTTTGGTGTTGCTTCTTTTTTTTTGAAATAGCATGCCCTTTTAGGTATTACTCACATATGCCCTGTTTAGTACCACTGGCATATGGTGTTCCTGGAGTCTTACAGTTCTTACCCAGCAGAGGGATGCAAAGAGGGCATATTTGTCTTGTTGATCTTGGGGAGAGTGAATACCTAGTAGTATAAATGTCTCAGAATTTGTTGCAATTGTGAGTGTGAATCTTTAATTGCATGGTATGAATTTATTTGACGGAAAATTATTGAATGTATGTTATGAAGAAAGGACTAAGCTGAAGACAGTAGGAAAACAAAGACATGATCTCTGTCCATATAGAGTGTATGAGTTAACAGAGGACTAAAACAACCTTTAAAGTCTTTGTAGAGTTTGAATTTCCACAAGGAAAATACAAAGTGAAGTGATATCTGATCTGGCTCTGGCAAAAAATAGGTGCTCAAGAAATATTGATTAAAATAGAGTCAGACAAAATATGATGAAGGGTATCACAAAGAGAATGAATAGTGTGAGCACTGTGTGGAGGCAAGAACAGTCACGATGTCAGGATGGCTATTATACAAAACAAAAACAAAACAGAAGGCAACCAGTGTTGGCAAGGATGTGGAGAAATTAAAAGCCTTGCACACTTGGTAGGAAGGCAGACTGGTATAGTCACTATGGGAAACAGTATGGAGGGTCCTCAAGAAGTAAAAGGAATAGAACTGTATGATAATATTGTTCAGTGATGCCACTTCTGTGTATTTATCTAAAATAATTGAAGTCAGGATCTCGAAGAGGTGTGCGCACCATGTTCACTGTAGTACTACTCACAAAAGCCAAGATGTGGAAACAACCTAAATGCCCATTAATGGATGAATGGGTAAAGAAAATATGACATTTACATAAATGGAATACTGTTCGGCCCTTTAAAAGACGGGATTTCTGCAATATGGGATAACATGGATGAACCTTGAGGACATTACGTTAAGTGAAGTAAACCAGTCGCAGAAAGACAAGCACTGGATCATTCCACTTATATGAAGTCTCTAAAATAATCAAATTCATATAATCAAAGAGTGGAATGGTGGTTGCCAGGGACTGGGGGAGGGGGAAATAGGGAGTTACTAATCAATCAGCAGAAAGTCTCAGCTAAGCAAGAAGATGTGCTGTACAACATCATGCATATAGTTAATGATACTGTATTGTACAGTTAAAATGTTTTAGGATGGTAGATTTCATGTTAAGTGTTCTTACCACAATATAGCAGTCACAATGTATACTGGAAACAGGAAGTGGTTTCGGCCGGAGTAAAAGAAATGTCAGCGAGGAGTGGGGGGTGAGGCTGGGAAGGAAGATCATGGCCTAGAATACCAGGTTAAGGAGTTTGCCCCTTCATCAGTGGACATTAAGGGGCCACTGAAGATTTTTGAGCACCAGAATAATGACATAGATTGGTGGCCACTGCTTTTTTTTGTAGAACAGTTTGAGAGAGGTCAAGAGAATGAGCTTGAAGCAAAGGCTACCATATTTGGTTATCACGATGCTTTCAAGACCTCCCTAAAGAATACTTTTGGTAGGATGATGGGAGTAGAAGCCATATTTCAAAGACATAAAGGGATGAATGTGGTAGCAGAAGGAAGGTGAGTGAGACTTAGCAACTGATGGCCTGGAGGGCCAGAATGGAAGGCTTATGGAGTCGATCATCTTTGAAGGCAGAGAAGAAGGGGCCTGTGGGGAGAAAGAGGCTGCTTAATTTGCACAAAGAGATCATGGAGGGGGAGGGCTGAGATGGGAATTAGTGAAAGGATTGTCCTTGGAAAGGAGCATAATTTTCTTTTTCAGATATGGGACTAAAGGAAGAGAAATGAGAGAAAATATTTTGAGGAAGAGAATGAGCCACAAGAAAAGGAAAGTGCAACAAAAGTTTGTTCAGGCCTACATATAGAGCCTTGGTGTCTCTGGAGAATGATAAGAACACACCTCTCCATGCCTGCCCATCACCCAGGCTTCCTCCAAAAGATTTATGGCCTGATTGATTCTCTTCAGCTTCTGTCAGAGACAACCTGACAGCTGCAGTTGGCTCAGCCCTTCTTGTAGTGAGTTGACACAATTTCTGGTGGGCTTCAAAGACAGTATAAATGGCTCTCCCCTGAGCAAAGGCTGCACTCAGTACCTAGGCAGCCTCATTACACAACCAATTAAACTTCTATCAGTTGAAAGGAATCGACGGCAGTTCAAGTTCTGCTTGAGTAGACTTTGCATTTTCATGTTCACACATATTGCAGCCTTACAGTCAAGGAGTTCCCAACCACTGTGAGGCAAAGATATAAACATGATCTTAGAAACTAGGTGTTTTCACCTTCCCTAGGGGGGAGTCCCCTACTAGATAGTTGGCAGGATCCTTTGAATCTTTCTGAAGAGAAAGAAGTCCAGGAAACTCTTTAAACAGTGGGAAGCTCAAACTTTTTGCTCTGTTGCACCCATCTGGACACAGGCATGTTGTTTCCTTAGTATCTGTCCTTCCCAGGGTTGCAGAAGTCCCTTGGTGTTGAGGGCAGTAAGCCAAAGTCTGGGTTTTCCCCACAGAAAGCTTACAACCCTCTTGCAAATACATCTTTCAGAAACTAATTTAGCTGGTTCCACCGAAATGAACTGGGAAATGACCCAACAGAAGGACTGAAGTGAAGGGTCAGAGATACGTGTGCCAGTTATACCACTACATCAGTAGTGGCCACATTGGGCTTTTTGCTTTCCATGGGAGAATGTTGTATTTCTGAATGCAACACGTTTTCCCATCTACTTAACTGTGTTATTTAAATAAATTGCTTTGCTCTTGAGGGACCTTGTACTCTTTGGCTCAGTGTGAAGCTCATAGATTGGAGTCAGAAGGAGCTGTCAGTGTGGAATCTAATAGAGTTTCAGCATGGGAATATTAAGGGTCAGCCACAACCTCACATTAGTTATCGCATCTTGTCATTAGATGACATGGATATTACTATAAAGAGTAAATCTGTGGGGAGCACAAAGATGAAAGCTATAAATTGGCTAGAAGAAGTAGGAGATTTCAATGTGAAAGCAAATGCTCTATTCAAGATATGAACACCAAACACACTGCTCAGACTCCTTGATTTACTCTTAATCTTATATCACTTTTTACTCTTTTAAATACTGTTAAGTTTGGATTATTCATTGGCTCTTTTTAAAAAGATTTTATTTTATTTATTTGACAGAGAGAGATCACAAGTAGGCAGAGAGGCAGGCAGAGAGAGATGAAGAAGTAGGCCCCCTGCTGAGCAGAGAGCCCGATGCAGGCCTCCATTCCAGGACCCTGAGATCATGACCTGAGCTGAAGGCAGAGGCTGTAACCCACTGAGCCACCCAGGTGCCCTATTCATTGGCTCTTTTAAAATGAGGTCAGGTTCTGTTCCTTAGTGGCCCCAGCTGCCAAGAGTGCAGCACTGGCAGACTAGTTTTAATAGTGGCCCAAACAAACCTAATTAGGGAGGCTACTCTGCTGCCAGAAATCACCTACTGCATTCCAAAGCCAACCCTGAAGGGCTTATGAATTTCCTATTATTTTATATCATGTGTATTGAGGCTTCCCTTCTTTGCTGCAGGGCAAGGCACTCAAGAGCTTATTATTATCCTGGCTTCCCCCATGACCAGCTGTTTGACCTTGGCTAAATTACATAACTCCTCTGAACCTCAGTTCCTCCTATGTAAGACAGAGATGATAATAATGGTACTTACCTGTGAGGATTCTTGTACGTGTTCAGTGAAGTAGTGCATTTGGAGTGGTTAGCCCAGTGCCTAACACACAGTAGGTGCCAAGTAAATTATAGTTGTTTGCATTTTTTTTGGTTTTTTAAAAAGATTTTTTATTTATTCATTGTTTGAGAGAGAGAGAGAGAACAAGTGGCGCAGGGGGAAGGGAGGGGAGAGAGAGAGAGAGAGAGAGAGAGAGAGAGAGAGAGAGAGAACCTGAAACAGACTCAGTGCTGAACTTGGAACCTGACTCAGAGCTCATTCTCAGACTACGAGATTATGACCTGAGCCAAAATATAAAGTCAGATGTCTAACCCGATTAGGCCACCCAGTGCCCCTCCCTAGTTGTTTAATATTAATAACAGTCATTTAAAGCAAATATGTAATGAATTGGATGTGTGTGTATTTTGGGGATTGATTCATTTTATTTGACCTGATTAAAGGTGTTTTGAAAGGGAAAGCATAAATGTGACAATAGAGGGGTAAGAAATACATATCTACTTGTCCATTTTCTTTGCACTGTAGAGTTCCATAATTAAGGTTTTATTTTTTTCATAATTAAGGTTTTAAGTTAAGTACAAGAAGGGTGCAATGATCTTCTCTTGCTAAAATCCTCAAAATTCAAGACTGCACAGAACTTCTGTATCTTGTCACCCATAATTTATAACATCACTATTGGTAACAGTCCATTCTTTAAAAAAAAATATGCCAAGTGATGAGACCCAAGGGCCTATATTTGGTATTAGCTGAGGTATGCAAGATCTCATTTCTCTTTGATTTACCATTTTTTTAAGTGGACACATTAGAAGAATTGGCACCTGGATATTCTGTAAAAATTTAGTCTCCTGGACCTACATTCTCAAAGGTTCCAGTTCAGGAGGGTTGGAATGGGGCCGAGCAATCAGCACTACCAGTGATTGAGATGCCAGGGTCCAAAAGTCAAACTTTGAAAAGCATGGGTCAGTGAGATCCATCATCTTCCTATCCCAGTGGCACTCCTTGGCATTCCACAGTACAAATCGTTCTGCAGTCGGATACCCCCTAGTATCCTTTAGCTGGCCTAGGCTTTAGAGCCCCAGTTCACCTTTACTCTTCTGCAGAGAAGAGCTAAGTCCTTAAGCAAGGTTTGTCCTCTCCTCCTGATATGAGTTCCCCCCAGCACCCCACATTATTACCGTAATTGTCTCCCAACTTCTGATTAGATATAAACACGACACCAGCAATCATGTTTTGTCTTCAACTTGTGATTGGATGCAATATGGTGATTATGCATCCTGATGGAAGGTCATTTCCATGGGATAATAAATACTTACAATAACAGTCTCCTTGGGATGTTTTTGCTTTTGTCTTATAGCTACATGCCCAGTCCTAACTTCCCTTCCTCCAAAGGGAGTGTATTACTTCAGCATCTGCTGCTGTTTTGTCTTTATTTTCTCATCAAACATACACAGAGAGACACACACCCCACACACAATATCATTTGGTGCATCTGTTGTTAATTAACTGCCTCTCATGACCAGTCCTCCTTCGTGGGCTCTCCCCTTCCTCACAGTCCCTATAATCCTCACAGTCACTTAGAATGGAATTGATAGGAATGATCTGGGAATCACTTTTGTAGAAGACTTTAATTTTCCTCAATCAGTGTATAGCATGTCTCTTCCTTCTTTTTATCATTCTCAGGGTCTCTTCTATCAACAGAAGACTAATTTTATTTTTTATTGTTATTTTTAAAAATATTTTATTTATTTATTTGACAGAGAGATAGATCACAAGTAGGCAGAGAGGCAGGGAGAGAGAGCAGAGGAAACAGGCTCTCTGCTGAGCAGAGAGCCCGACGAGGGCCTCGATCCCAGGACCCTGAGATCATGACCTGAGCTGAAGGCAGAGGCTTTAACCCACTGAGCCACACAGGCGCCCTATTTTTTATTTTTTTTAAGATTTTATTTATTTGTGTGTGTGTGAGAGAGAGCACAAGCAGGGGGAGGGGCAGAGGCAGAAGGAGAAGCAGGCTCCCCACTGGGCAAGGAGCCCAATGTGGGACGGGATCCCAGGACTCTGGGATCATGACCTGTGATGAAGGCAGATGGCCCATGGATCATTCTCTCTCTCCCTGCCTCCCTCCCCCATCCTTCTGTCTGAGTCTCACCTCATCTGTAAATGGGGAATTAGCATGGTAAAATATAAGGAGCCTAGGCTTGGGAGCTAGGTGATCCAATTCTGCCATCTACTATCTATGTGAACCTGGGCAGATTATCCCACTTCTCTGAGCCCAAGATGCCTTTTTTATATGATGGGAATCATTGTGCTTAATAGGATTTTGTACTTTGTGGTATTGTCTGAGGCAATAAATTATATATATGAAGTGCCAAGCTCAGTGTCAGCAGTCAATAAATATTGATCATTATTTTAAACCCTATATAGGGTTTAAAAAAATGAGATAATGTGTGGAAATAGCTTAGAACAGAGCCTGAGTATTTTCACAACCATTAACTGCTCCCTTGCCAGGTTTTTTTTTTGTTTTTGAAAACAGAATGGGGAGGCAGGAGAAACATCATTGGATTCCCAAATCAAGGATTTAAGGAATCCTCATAATTATGCCATCTTGCTTCAATGTGGTCAAATTGTCGAATGTTTCCAGTGTGCCTGACCTAATTAGTGCAACAGACCTCATTTCCCATTACTCTTGAGAAGGCTCTGTGTCTTCATCACTGTGTGGAACAAGTCACCTTCCAGAAACCCTTACATTATGATCTGTATGGCCCTCTGTGTGGGCTGCTCCAGAGCTTTGTGATGGTTCAATAAAGGTTATCTTTGGAAATCACTGTCCACCTTCCACCTCTTTTCTTTTATCTTTTGCTTTGTTTTCTTTTCTTTCCTCTATTTACCCTGCATAAATCTGATGGTGGCATTCAATACTGGAGAGGATGCTAAATCAAGTGCTATATTCCTGTGCTGCCCACCATGTATTTTATTGAATGTGATTTCTTTGTTTGATTTTCTCTAAATGAAAAAATTGTGGTATATCAGAGTCCAGAGGATGTTTAGACACCATAAATCCAAACCATTTTTTAAAAACATTTTTCTTTATTTACTTGAGAGAGAGCAAGAGAGCAGAGAGGGAGAGGGAGAAGCAGAGTCCCAGCTGAGCAGGGAACCTGACATGGGGCTCAATCCCAGGACTATGAGATCTTAACCTGAGTAGAAGGCAGATTCCTAAATGGCTGAGCCACCCAGGCATCCCCAAACCACTTGTGTTAAAGGAAACTGACGTTCAAAGATGTCAACAACTTATTTGTTCAGGGCTAGGAAGGGGATTCAGGACAAACCTGAGGCTAGGCCAAGTCCCCGAAACTAGTCAAGAGACTATTCTACATCACACTGCTTTTTAATTTATTAGGCCATAAGTTACAGGCAATTCTGCTC
Organism: Spilogale gracilis; assembly: GCA_004023965.1. Taxonomy (NCBI): domain Eukaryota; kingdom Metazoa; phylum Chordata; class Mammalia; order Carnivora; family Mephitidae; genus Spilogale; species Spilogale gracilis. The sequence continues at coordinate 140,367 of PITA01002476.1, forward strand.
TTTTTATTTATTTCCAAAGTCCTTCATTTTTAAAATTATTTTGGGCCTCCCAGTTATATGTTGAATCATGTCCCTCAAAAATTATTTGTTGAAGTCCTAACCCTCAATACTTTAGAATGCAACCTTATTTGGAAATAGCATCTTTGCAGAGGTAATCTTGTTCAAATGAGGTCTTTAGAGTGCACCCTCACCCATTCTGACTGATGTCTGTATATAAAGGGGAATTCGGCATGGAGACAAACACACACAAGAAAGACAGTGCAAAAACACACAAGGAGAAGATGTCCTCATGACTTGAATGGTGTGTCTACAAGCCAAGGAATGTGAAGGATTGTCAGCAAATGACAGAACCTAGAAGAGGCAAGGAAAGATTCTTTTCCATCAGAGGAGGCCTAGCCCTCCTAACATTTTGATTTTGGACTTTTGCCCTCCAGAGCTGTAAAACAATAAATTTTTTAAAATTATTTATTTTTATTTTTTAAAGATTTTATTTATTTATATGTCAGAGAGAGAATTAGAGAGTATATCAGGGGGAGCAGCAGGCAGAGGGACAAGCGGACTCCCTGATGAGCAAGGAGCCTGATGTGGAGCTCGATCCCAGAACCCTAGGATCATGACCTGATGAACGTAGATGCTTTAACCCACTGAGCCACCCAGCACACACAGCTTGTCTGCTTTAGATTATATTGTGCCTGGGGATTCAGGACAAACCTGAGGCTAGGCCAAGTCCCCGAAACTAGTCAAGAGACTATCCTACATCACACTGCTTTTTAATTTATTAAGCCATAAGTTACAGGCAATTCTGCTCTTTTTATTTATTCCCAAAGTCTGTACTTTTAAGCCACCCAATTTGTGGTAGTTAGTTATGGCAGCCCAAGGAAACTAATAGACCCAATTTGGATACTTTTGTAGCCCCCAAAGGGTAAATATTATTAAATTGGAGAAGGAAATGTGTTAAAAGAGTAAGTACCCAGCACACACAACATGTATGCTTTAGATTATATTGTATTTGTACTTGGGAGCTAAACAAATGACCACGGTGTCAATGTTATGATTGCTTGCTTAAGCCTTCTACTGAATCTGTAAAATCATTTTATTGTTGCTTGTGCTTATTCTGAGATTTGGAGGATTTGTGAGGAATACGTTTTGTTTGGTGGTTACATATGGTAGATGTGATGGCCAACATCATTTTTCTAGGCATAGTTATAGTTTTTGAGGATTGTTATAGGTCCTCTGCTATGTGGCATTCTCCAGATATACCTTTGTTCTCTCCATCTTGTTTTCAAGCCAATGCATCTGGGCCTTGCTAACAGAAGGTCTTTTATGTTATTGCCTTGGTAATATAGCTGTAACTGCAATCTTACAGGACAATGACAGGATCCAAGGATAATGTTTTATTGCCAAGCATAAAAGCCAACAAATTCATACAAATAACTACCTTTTTCCCCATCGTGGCACTGGTGCAATTACTAAGAATTGTCAATACACATGTAGTTCTACTCTACACTGGGAAATACCCAAACCAGACGTCATGACAGCTGTTTTGGAATTTTCATAAACAGGGGTCTTTGTTTGTAATCTTCTTGATGGTGTTTTCCCAGAGATGTTTGTAGTGCTGCTGAAACTTAGCTGGCTAACAGTGTGCTGTGAAGATTGCATTAAATTCGCTGGAGAAGAAACAGGGGTTATCTAGCCATGACTAAAGCAACTGATGATGAAAACTGGTATAACTTTACAGAAGGCATTATTAATGGGTACTGTGAGGCAGAATGAAAACATTAAGGGCCTGGGCATTACCCAAAATCTTGTCTGAATTCTGTGTCACTTTAGAAATATGACCTTAATTTGCTGAGCCATATATCTATATATCTATATCTATATCTATATATGTATATATATGGATAATTTAGATATATGTAGATACAAATTTATTAAAATATAATTATGTAGATCATATATAGTAATATAGATATGAAAATTTCAAATACTTCAAAGGTAAAAAAAGAATAATATAGCAAACATAAATACACTTACCACCAACTTTTAAAATAATTATATATTACATAGTTGTAGCTTCGTGTATGTACTTCCACAAGTACGTATGGCTCCCTGCTCCCTGCCCCTGCCACTCTCTCCAGTCCCACCACATACATTCAAAGCAATTCATACTAAAAACTCAAAAAGGCTCTGACATACAGAAAGTAAAATTGCTTCTGAAATGGCAGGTGTTGGTAGAGACTCTCTTAGTGCAGGGTTAATTAATACATCTAGGGAAAGATTAGCAAAAGGGCTTGTTTAGGGAAGTCATGGATGATCTTTCTACTTTTTAAATATAAATTAGACTGCCAGGAGGATATTAGATTTCCAGTAGGCTGCATGGTTTTCTAGTTTTTAAAAGATTTTATTTATTTATTTGAGAGAGAGAGACAGAGCATGAATTGGGAGAGGGACAGAGGAAGAGGGAGAGGGACAGACTCCTCCCTGCCCTGAGCACAGAGCGTGACGTGGGGCCGATCCCAGGACTCCCAAGATCATGAACTGAGCTGAAGTCAGATGCTTAAACAACTTAGCCACTCAGGCAGCTCTAGGCTTCATGGTTTTCTAAACAAGACTAAATTAGTTAGTCCCTGTAATGAGTTCTCAGTACACATTGGCTCGTGTAGGTGGGGTGGTTAAGTTTCTGTATCTACTTGGCTGTGCCGCAGTGCCCAGATATTTGGTCAAACGTTATTCTGGATGATTCTCTGAGAGTGTTTTTTTGGATGATATTAACAATGGTGGAGGGGGTGTCAGGGTGGCTGAGTTGGTTGAGTCCAACTCTTGATTTCCACTCAGTTCATGATCGCAAGGTCATGAGATCAAGCCCTGTGTCAGGCTCTCTCCTGGGGTGGAGTCTGCTTAATATTCTCTCTTTCCCTTTGCCCCTCCCCACCCTCAAAAAAATGACCAAAAATAAATTGGTGGTGGGCTTTGAATCAAGTTGATGACCTGCCATAATGTTGGTGGGCCTCAAATGATCAGTTGAAGGCCTTAAGAGACCAAAGACTGATCTCTCCTGAGCAAGAAAGAATTATGCCTCCAGATTGTCTTTGGACCAGAGCTGCAACATCAACTCTTCCCAGGATCTTCAGGCTGCTAACTTGCCTTGCAGATTCAGTTTTTGTCAAGCCTCCATAATCAACACTAGCAAATTCCTTATAATATCTCTCTCTGCACACAAACACACCACACACACACACACACACACACTCATGTGGTTCTGTTTCTCTTGAGGTTCCTGACTAATGCAGTAGGTTAGGCAACCCCTTTTTTGTTTTTCAAAGGATAAAATGGTAGGTGCTTTCTAATCATCCTGTTGGTTCTTATGTTTCCAATATATATGCACATACCTCATACCTTATGTCACTCTCAGTGAAAAAATTTTCCATGGCTCCCTCTGTTTACCAGGTTAAGTAAAAAAATGCATTGGCCCAGCATTCCCGGCTGTCCACAGTTTTCCTATTCACTATGTCCTTATGCTCTTATACTCTAAATTGTATCAAACACCCCTGCATGTAATTTTTCTTAAATTTGGATGATATTTTCTCTACTCCCTGGGTCTCCTAAACCCAAATGAGGACAAATCCTATCATGTTTTCTCATGGAATTTACACTCTGGTAAGGAAGACAAAGAACAAACGAATAAGCAAATATGACAATTTCAGATAATTAAGACTCTAAGAAATTGAAATATGGTAGTATGTACACAGTGATTTTAGATTGTTGGCCAGAGATGTCCTCACTGTGGAGGTGACATTGGAGAAGCTATAGCTCTTGCCTTCATAGTTCTCACAACTAGTTGGGGACGCAGGGAAGTAAACAGAAGATATAATTTGGGGCATGAATGCTATGTGGGAGTACAAAGAAGCAGTACCTAACATGGGCTAGGAACAGGGAAGAGAAGGTGTCCTGGGAGAAATGACACTCAGATTAAGATCTATAATGTAAGTCAGAATTAGGCAAAGAAAAAAGGAGGGTGGGGGTGGGAGGAAGAGATGGGAACATTCTAGGCGCAAGTAGTAGTTTGTATGAATATCCAGAGGTGAGGAAGGACATGACTTTTGAAGAGACAAAACCAGTTCAGTTGGCTGAAACTGAGATGTAAGCATGGCATGGTGAGAGGTAAAGCTGGAGAATTAAATTGGGTCATATCCTAAAGGGTTTTGTGGGTTCTGCTACTACCGTTGATGCACTGAGATGAGTTTTATTATCATTATTATATGATCTTCCTACACATAAGGAAATTGTGTCTCAGAGAGAGTAAATAATTTGCCCTTGGTTTCATAGCTACCAAGTGACAGAACTGGGGCTGAAATCTAGGTCTGTTTAACTCAACTACACCATGCTACCTTGTAAGAATTAAATGTCATGATTAAGTTTCTCATAAGGAACACTGACTAATGTGGTTTGGCTGCAACATACAGTATATTTAGGAAAATAGTGGGTCAGAGTATAAGGGGTTGTGCTTAAATGCCTGCCTGATGAATTTATACTTAATCATTTCGATTTTACAGATGAGGAAACTGAGGTTCAAAAAACTACGAAAGCTGTCCATGGTTTCAAGGTGCATAAGTGTAGAACTAGAATTTAACTGAGGTTTAACTGTGCCAGAATCTGAGGTCTGTGCCATTTCTTCAAAATGGTTCCCCTACTGTACCTTCAACTGCTTTCTCAACATTGGCTCTATCTACTCAGCTATGCCGAAAAACAGAAAACAAAACTCCACATATTTATTATTAGGCACTTATTATGTGCTGCAAACTGTATAGACTCTTTTGCATTCAGCAGATCATTTAGTCCTTCTAGCAGTGCTATAAAGGACAGCATCATATTTACTCTCATTTTGTAAGTGAGGAGACCGTTTTGGAGAGGCAGAGTAACTTGCCTAACATTGTACTGTGATTATATCACATAGCTGTGTATGTAATGGTGATAGTTGAAGCTCCAGGAGTAGATGTGTTTACTGAGGAGGATAATGAGGGGGACAAAAGCGGGGGGAGAGGAGAGGCAAGTAAAAAAGGAAATGAAGATGTGTTAGTCATCTTGTGCTGCCATAACAAAATACCACAGACTAGGGAGCTTAAACAATAGGAGGGTTCTGGAGGGCAAAAGTCCAAGATCAAGGTGCTGGCAGATTTGGTTCCCTGGCAAAAGCTCCCTTCTTGGCTTAGAAAAGGCTGCCTTCTTGATGTGTCCATGTCCGTGTTTGTGTCCGTGTGTGTCCGTGTGTGTGTGTGTGTGTGTGTGTGTGTGAAAGAGAGAGAGAGGATGCAAATGAGTTTATAATGGCACTAATCCCATCATGAGGGCTTCACCCTCATGACCTTATCTAACTTCTATCACCTCCCAAAGGCCCCATCTCCAAATACCTTCACATTGGGTGTTAGGGATTCAACATAGGAATTTTGAGGGAACACACTTCAATTCATAGCAGAAGAGAAGAGAAGAGAAGAGAAGAGAAATAATGAAAGTATGAATAGAACCTGAGAATGTCCACAGGAAGAGAGAGAAGGAGGCAAAGGAACCTGTAGAGACAGAGATGATGGTCAGAGGAGCACTATGCTCTGGAGGTTGAGGAGGGGAAGGAGTTTTTAGGAGGGCAGGGCCAAAAGTTTAGGATGTTTCTAAGTCACTGCAGTGGACCAAGTCACATGGGAGAGCCTAATTGTTGCATTTGGTTACTTGGGATGCTTCAGAGAAGTTGCAGCCAGTAGGCTGGTGGGGACAGAGGACAGACTGCAGAATATTAAGGGAGAAGAGAGCAGGGCACAGGTGGATGAAGAGGTTGGGTAGGAACAGGGGATAGAGAAGAAGGAGAGATCTGTGGTTGAAGAAAACTAGGTTCAAAGAGGGGATACTAAGTGATTTTGAACAACTGACAGGAAGGGGATAGAAGAGGAGAGACTGAAGTTCAAGTGAATCAGTGAGGGTGGGAAATCAGTAATGGAGTGAGCTCCTGGAGTTACTGGGAAGGCAAGGGGGCTGAGCAGAGTTGGAGAGCTCACCTTTGGACAGGAACATATGTGTTGTCCAATGGACACAGCACAGGTTTTATAATATTACAGATTTGATTCTTGCTTCCTGGTTTGACTACCTCATAACTATGACCTTGTTGAAATCATTTAATCTCTCTCAGCCTCAGTTTCTATAACTGCCAAATGGAGGCATTAATAGGACCAATTTCTTTTTAAAAATATTTATTTAAGTAATCTCTACACCCAATGTGGGGCTCAAACCCACAATCCCTAGATCTGTTGTGCCCCAGTAGAACCTATTTCTTAGGGTAGTTGGGAGAATCCAGTAAGATAATAGCTGGGAAATGATCTAACTTAGAGTCTGGCACCTATGAGTGCTCCATAGAAGGATGATGAAGGAAAAAGCAGAGATATTAGGAGGAGTGAAATTAAGTTAGCACATATGAACTGGGCTCATAATTCAAACAGTAACCTGAGCAACATTGTTCTTTGCCTAGATGGGGTCTGCCAGTGCCTGACTATGGTAAATGTTAGTGCTGCTCGCTAATATCACCAGTGCTTTTTCTTGTATACACAGAGTGGGACTATACTTTTCTCCTCTCTTGAAGTTAAATGTGATATGATTTACTTTGGTAAATGGAATATGAGCAGAAATGACATGCATCATTTCTATGTGGAACACTTAATTGTTGGTTCTCAATTCTCTAGTGCTCTCTTCCTCTACCTTGCCAAATGGGGCACTACTGTGCTAGCAGAAATGCAATGCTGAGTCAACTAATGGAGGACAGCTACCCAAGATAGTCACCCAGATCTGTGGTGGGAAAGAAAAAAACTCAGCCTCTTTTAACCCACTGAGATTTTGAAATTGTTTACTATTGCAATAAACCTGGCCTATCTTGATTTATATGCCAGAAAAAGTAAAAGCAAAGTGTCCCTTAATTTAATACCTAGTAGTGTCTTTGAGGACACAGTATAAAAAGTAAGGATAAAGTTAATGTGACTGGTTTTTAACAACTTGCCAGAATTTATAATCCCCCAAATTAATGTTCTTGCCTTCAAAGTAGTCACTGTGGGATTATATAATAATTTAAATGATGTTAAAAACAGTTATGAAATGACTTTTACAACCTAGCCTCAAAATTGATTAATTCAGTCATTTACTATGTGCCAGGCACTGGGAATACAGAAATGAAAAGACATGTTCTTTCCCCTTCAGAAGTTCTTAGTGTTGTAGTAGGAAATATATAAAGTGTTCTAAAATATGTAAGTGTTGCAGTGCATGGCAGGGTCATAGATGAGGAAATGGTCAGTTCTACCAGAGAGATTCAAGGAAGACTTCACAGGTGAGAGATGACTAGGTGTTCACTAGACAGATGTTTTGGGGGTGGAGTTGAGGCTATTCCAGGCAGAAGAATAACAGGAGCAAAGGCATGGAGGGTTGAGGTCACATGGCACACTTGTGTAAGTGCACATGTTTCCTCTTTGTCCAGAGCCTAGTGTAAGAATGGGATGCTGGAAGACATGAGGCTGGCAGAAAGGTATGGGCACATCATGAAAGGCCATCCATTGTGCTAGCCAGGATTGTAGCATAGGCAGTGTGGTTCTGAGACCAGTGGCTCAAAATCCTTTTCTGCAAAACAAAAATGATAATGGTACCACTGTTTATTTAGTAGGATATTAATAAGTAAGTTTTGTCTCAATGTTTGTCACTATTCTGAAAAACATTACCTGGATATTTGTCTCCCTGTGTTTCTGATTAAGTGTGAGTCTCTCTAATTCCTTAATGGCCTCCATTCTACTTTCATGTTTTTGTCCTATTTTTGGATTATGTTTAAGCTTAAAACTCATTTAAATTATTTGGCAAGTAGGTATGAATCATAAACCAGAGTATTGCAGAAACATTGAACTCTAGAGTTAGAAGAGGCTTTCTCATGTAACCCAGGACAAGCTGTACTGGAGATCAGTAAAGCCCCACTCTTACAGGTGGGACTTTGTCCTCAGGTCCTCCCAATAGTATCTCATATTTAACTTCCCCTGTTTTGTGTATGTGATGGGACAAGGCTTGAGAAGCCACCTCTAAGACCATGTTGTCATCTCAGATCTCTGATTCTAGGAATTCAGTTCTCAAATTCTGCATGTGGATGAATGCTGAGAGCAACCAGCCTCAAATATCCAAACTTAATTTCAGTTTGGTCCCTCTAGTTTTATAGTGTTTCTCTTTAAACCTTATACAATATGCTTATTCTTCCCCCCACCCTTTTGTATTTTACAGAGTTCATTGAGAGTTCTTGTCTTACAGTATGCTTAAGGATGGGCAAAATGTTCTTGACATTTCAGTCAGAATGGAAATTTCCAGGAATCAATCTATATATGCATTGGGTCAAGTGTCCAAATCTTAGTGAAAAATGGCAAAGTATTTGCCATTTGTGCATAGCACAAAAACAATACAATACTCAGTGGTACTTTGGAGACCTAGTAGAAGAGTTGAGTAAAAATTTTACAATGCCTGTTCCTGGTACATTCTATTCATAAATCATTGTCTAAAAGTTCAAGGGTCACATGATAGAAAAGAATAACCCCTATTAAAAGTCTCATTGTGAAGATGAAGTGATGGTGTCAATTCTCATCTTGAGAATTATAATTGGATAAATAAATATATAAACTATAAAACTATTGATAAAAATATGCCATTTTCAGTGATAGGTCAATTAATAGTCCTTATAATTTTGAAAACTTGAAATCAAGCTAAGTGGCATATAATAGGAGACTTGTTAAATAACTCATGCTTAAAAAATATTCTATGGTTGGCAGAATTCTAAGATAGCCTCCAAGTTTCCAGCCCATGGTATACACACCTGGCATAACCACCTTTCCTAAAGTATGGGCAAGACATATGAATATAATGGATAATTCTTCCTTGACTAGGTTATGTTAATATGATAAATGTGATGAGGTAGTCACATGCATATTTATATTGTAGCAGGCTGGATTGAGACTCCTTTTTCTGTTTTTGAAGAAGTAAGTTGGTTTATGAGAGGGCCAAGTGCTAGAACCTGGGATTGGCCTCTAGGAGCCAAGAGCAACTCTTGACAAACTGACAAGAAAACAACCAAAATGAACTAAATTTTGCCACAGACTTGAATGAGCTGACAAGAGGACCCTGAGCATCAGATGAGAGCACAGTCCTGGCTGTGATTTCATCCTGGCGAGATCCTGAGTAGACCACCTAGCTAACTCATGCCTGGAATTATGGCCCAAAGACAACATGAGATAATAAATTTGTGTTTTAAACCAGTAATTTTGTGGTACTTTGTTATTTCAGCAATAGAAAACTAATACAATAGCCATTTGAAAATGTGTTGATAAAATTTTATTCAATGAGTTTTGAAAAGACTTACAAGATTAAAAATAAAGATACAAAATTTTACACACAATATGCCCTTAGTTAGGAACATCAAGGAAAATATATAGACAAAAGACAGGGAAGAAATACTCTAGCGTATCAGAAATGGTTGCTGCTGGGATTTTGGGTGATTTCTTCTTTTGCTTTTTTTACATGTTTCTGTGTACATTTTCTAGAATGAGAATATATTTGTTTGCTAACCAGAAATAATTAAGCACAACTCTCAAAGAATTAAGAAAATATAGGTATTAAGAATATAAAAATTATTGAAGAAAAATGTTTCCTTTTTCTTTCTTTCTTTTTTCTTTCTCTCTCTTTCTTTCTTTCTTCCCTCTTTCCCTCCCTCCCTCTTTTCTTTTCTCTTTTCTTTCTTTTTTTTTCTTTTCTTTTCTTTTCTTTTCTTTCTTGACAGAGGACGAGGGAGAGGAGATTGTGACTCCTAAGTAGGTTCCATGCTCAGCATGAAGCCTGATGTGGGGCTTGATCCCATGACCCTGAGATCATGACCTGAGCTAAAATCAAGAGTCTGATGCTTAACCAGCTGAGCCACCCAGTTACCCCTCTTTCTTTTTTTTGATATTTATTTTATTTTTTAAGTAATCTCTACATCCAAAATGGGGCTACAATGCATAACCCCAAGATCCAGAGCCACATGTTCCACTGACTGAGCCAGCAAGGCACCTTGAAAAATGTGCTTTTCTTAAAGTTGTCACAGTAATTTTACTTGTATGAATATAAATTTATGACTCAAAAAACGTATTTCCTATCTCTGTTCACTAAAATGACCTAGAAATAATGATACTTCAGTATCAAAGAGCTTATCCAGCATTCAGACCTTGGTTTCTCAATACTATTTTCTTTTTTTTTTAAAGATTTTATTTATTTGACAGAGAGAAACACAGCCAGAGAGGGAACACAAGCAGGGGGAGTGAGAGAGGGAGAAGCAGGCTTCCTGCAGAGCAGGGAGCCCAATGTGGGACTCGATCCCGGGTCTCCAGGATCATGACCTGAGCTGAAGGCAGTCGCTTAACCAACTGAGCCCCCCAGGTGCCCCTCAATACTATTTTCTACTAAAAGGAAACAAAGGCTCTTTATGGAAATAGCTGATTCCAGATCTGGGGCAGGGAAAGTATTGGATGTATGGGACATCATCCTCTTGTGCCAGAAAGCAGCAAAGTACACAAAGAATAATGGGCTCATATCAAAAGATCATGGTTGACAGCTTAAAGGGGAACCCTCTGGCCAAATTTGGAACAATCTGAGTATCAAAACAAGAATGATTATAATTGTTTAATAACACATTGATTTTTTTTAAAAATCCATGAGTCCATTGTGATATCTCTATCATCTATATATCTTTTATCTGTCTAGTTATCTCTTGTCATCTACTGTAATCTATATTTATATAAAAGAATAGCAGAGGAAGGAAAAACTCTTCTTCATAGTAAAATGTCAAAGAATGATAGAATTAGAGATATCATTATTTTATAATACTTGATGTAATAGTTGCTGGCTGGGTCAGACAGCAATCATGAGTGTATTTTAAAACCATCAGATAAAAGGTTGTTAGGAAAAAAGCATATTCACATGGTACTGAAGGATCACTCCACAATTTACTTAGTAATTACAAAAGGAAAACTGTACGTTAGTGATATCTGGAGGTCATCACCTGAACTTAGCAATCAAATAATTAATCATGGGATGATCTGATGTTATATGCCTCTATTATGGACTGAATATTTGTGTCCACACCCCCAATCCCAAATTCATATGTTGAAATCCTATCCTCCAATGTGATAGTATTAAGAAGTAGGGCCTTTAGGAGGGGATTAAGTCATGAAGGTGAATTGGATTAGTGGTTTTATAAAAGAGACTCCAGAGTATTCTCTGGCTCCTACCATGTGAGGTGGAAAAAGCAAAAGATGGCTATCTATGACTGGAAAATGGGTTCTTTTTATTTATTTATTTATTTATTTATTTATTTATTTATTTATTTATTTGACAGAGACAGTGAGAGAGGGAATACAAGCGGGGGGGGGGAGTGGGAGAGGGAGAAGCAAGCTTCCTGCTGAACAGGGAGCCCAATGTGGGGCTTGATCCCAGGATCCTGGGATCATGACCTGAGCCAAATGCAGATGCTTAATGGCTGAGCCACCTGGGCACCCCTTGGACGTGGGTTTTTACCAGACACTGAATCTGCATCGTCTTTGATCTTAGACTTCCTAGCCTTCAGAGTTGTGAGGAATAAATGTTTGTTGTTTAAGCCATCCAGTCTGTGGTATTTTTGATATAGAAGCCTGAACTGACTTAGAAATTGGTACCGAGAAGTGGGCTGCTGCTGTAACAAATACCTAAACATGTGGAAGCAGCTTTGGACCTGTGTAACGGGTAGAGTTTTGAGGTGTATGCTAGAAATGTGATAGGAATTTTAAAGGAAATTTTGATGAGAGTTCAGAAAGAAAGTGGAGAGCTGTGGAGAAAGCCTCACTCTCATAGAGAACACTTAAGTAATCATAAACAGAATGTGACTAGAAAACCAAGAGTCAGTCACTCAATGGACTGAGACACCCAGGCATCCCTAGCTGAAGAGATTTCTTTCTTTCTTTCTTTTTTAAAGATTTTATTTATTTATTTGACAGAGAGGTCACAAACAGGCAGAGAGGCAGGCAGAGAAAGAGGGGGAAGCAGGCTCCCCGCTGAATAGATAGCCTGATGTGGGGCTAGATCCCAGGTCCCTGAGATCATAATCTGAGTTTAAGGCAGAGGCTTAACACTCTGAGCCACCCAGGCGCCCAAGCTGAAGAGATTTCTGAGCAAAATGTTAAGGCAGTGGTCTGTTTCCCCTGACTTCTTATAGTAAAATGTGAGATGAGAAAGGTGATTTGAGGACAGAATTGTTAAGGAAAAAGGAGCCAGAACTTAAAGATTTGGAAAATTCTCCGTCTGTCCGTATTGCAAAGAATGAGAAGGCATATTCAAAAAAGAACACTAGAGATGTAGCCAAGTAATGGTTTGATAAAGAGATTATAATGGATATGAACCATGGACTTAAATAGCCATATCAACAGAAGCCAGGTACTGTTCTTTAGGATAAGGGAAGAATGAACTCCCTCTCCCTCTGGCGATTCAAAGATCATCAGGGCTGCCATTCCCACTAGGATTCCAGAGTGAGGAATTTCCAAGGATGAAGCTGCCTCTCTGTTCAGGCCTCAGGGGTGGGGCCTGGCTAGAGGACTGTTGTCATGGGAAGCACCTTACCAATTGGTAGGGGAGATGTTGCCACTGAGGTGGGGTGAAAGGCAGAGCATCAAGCCAAAGAGGATTATTCTCAAACTTGAAGGTCTAACGGAATTTGTCCCATTAGGTTGTGGACTTACTTGTGACCCATTACCCCTTCCATCTTTTCTGTTTCTCTCTTTGGGAATAGGAATGTCTATTCTCTATTCTCTGCCTGTCCTATCATTGTATTTTGGAATCATACAACTTACCTCATTTCACAGATTCACAGCTGGAGAGAAATTTGCCTCAGGATGAATCAGACCCTTAGTCTTACCCATATCTGATTTAGATGATATTTAGATTAGACTTTGGACTTAAGACTTTAGAATTGATGCTGGAACCAGTTAAGACTTGGAGCTGTTGGGATAGAGTGGATGCATTTTGCATGCAAGAAGTTCATAAATTTTGAGGGATGAGGGGTATAATATTATGAATTGAATGTATCCCCCTAAATTCATATATTGAAATCCTAACCCCCAGTGTGATGGTATTTGGAAGTGGGGCCTTTGGGAAGTGATTAAGTAATGAAGGTGGAGCCTTCATGAATGAGTTCGCACCCTTATAAAAGAGACTGCAGAGAGTTCTCTTGCTTCTTCCACCACGTGAGAGCACAGTGAGAAGACAGATGTCTATGAACCAGGAAGCAGGTTCTCACCAGATATCAAATCTGCCAGCACCTTGATCTTGGACTTACGCCTCCTGACTGGGAGAAGTAGATGTTTGTTTTTAAGCCATTCAGTCCATGGTATTTTTTTATAGCCATGTGAATGGACCAAAATAGTCTCCTAACATGATGTAATATGGTGTATACAATACCACCAGTGAGGTTTTCTTGCTCCAAATATTTAACCTGAATCTCATCAAGCCTCTATCAAATGCTGTCTAAAAGAAATATAATAAAGCCACACATGTCATTTAGAATTCCCTTTTAAAAGAGTTTACTGATTTATTTGAGAGGGGGAGAATGAGGAGGGAAGGGACAGAGAGAGAAGGCGGGGACTCCTTGAGCAGGGAGTGTGACACGGGGCTTGATCCCAGGACCCTGGGATTATGACCTGAGCAGAAGGCAGATGCCAAACCAACTTTACTTTCCTTCTCCCACTGTCCTCCAGGACTCTTAACTTTAAATTTCTAGGGGCGCCTGGGTGGCTCAGTTGTTAAGTGCCTCCCTTCCGCTCAGATCATGATCCCAGGGTCCTGGGGCTCCCTGCTCTGTGGGAG